>VOMN01058602.1:0-49690 GCA_014899125.1 Orchestia grillus | reverse complement strand
TCTCTTAATGCAACAAAATGAGTGTTCCCCAGTGTAATTATTCATGAAGGAGTTGTTGGCTTGGTTCCAAACGAGCTTGGTATTGAGTGTTTACTGCGTAACTCTCTTGATTGACGTTCATAGGAACGGGTTGGTAGCATTCACCGTTATTGTAGCATTGACCTAACTGTGGTGCGTGCGGTCCTATTTCTTTTCATTTTCAAAATTGAGCCCACTTCAGTCCAGCACAAATCCAATACAACTCAGTGGTTCACTGCTGCAGAGTGAACCGTGAGACAGCATAGATGACAGGAGCTCACTTTGGTTTTCTTGTTATTGGGTGAAAAGTTTTGGGTTTATGGTAGTATGATTTGACCGAAATTGTAAGCTTTAGTAATTGACTTGGTTGGTGGAGTTTCATTGATTACAACGTAAAGTTTTGGTGAAGTTAAATTGAAATTTTCCGAGGTCATGTCGTATGTTCTATTACGCTAGCCAAATGACATCCTTATTGGCTCAGTGTTGCCCAACAAGGTGGGTGGAAGAGAATATCCTTTCGAAATGCAAATACTCTCTAGGTGAACTTGAGAGTACGTTTGCTTGTACTCGAGTTTCGCTTTTGTTACTGTCATTTTAAGAAGTTACTGCTTGTGTACGATTTTAATTCCTGCCGAAATGATACATCATGTCTTGCCTTGATCCTTACTTCTAAGGATCATGGAGTCATGGCGAACTTTTGTGTCGCACGTTGCGTTTATGAGGAAGCACACTCGTGACCGCAGCTCAGAGGTCTTTGAATTATTTGCGTAGAACCAGCGATTGCATTCACAATAAACACATGAATTCAGGTACATTATACCCAATACCACGGCACCTCTCGTGACAAAAAAAGATCAATTTAGTGAGGGATGATGTTCCATAACGATTATAGATATACGATTATGTATATAACATTATGAATACGATCATATTCCACAATCTTACTGTTCGAATAAAATATCATTGTATACCAATTTATAGTATTTGATGTGTATCCCACATGAAGTATGGTACGTGATGCTTGTGAGAGAAATTACGGGTTAAGCCTTGCTCAATGAAGTCGTGCGCTGTGAGGTCTGGAACACGAGCTCGGAAGTCTGTCCTGAGCTGGACGGTGGGATGAGCTGGGCTGTGCGCTGCACGGTGTACACAGGAGAACGAGACGGTATGGCCAGCGTGTGTTGGTGTCACTCGGATTTCTAGTACATGTGCTCGGTGAGGACAAGTCCTATGAGTCACGAACACTTGTAAGTTTCTCAATTCGGAGCGTAAATTATTTTAGTTGATAAATTTCCAATGAAAATTCATTCCAAAGAACGTTGGGCTGCAAGCAAGAATGACGTTCAAATTATGTACTGATAGTATATAACGAACATGTCTAGTGAAAGCTGTATGCATGATTGTCATCTCTTAGTTTAGGTGAGCAGTTGGTCAGTGTACAGCGTCACCTGATCATCTAAGCTCTAAAGGGGCCAGAGACGAAGCTGTGGTAACCTAGTTTTTTGGAGAGATTATTTGGACAGCCAGACACGCGATGAAATGCAATGTATTTTACTCTACAAATTTTAATTGCTGAAATGTCCCTTAAAATATTTATTGTTCAAAGAATATTGATTCACAATCAAAACAGCTTATTTGGGTAAAGTATCTTGCGAAGCACGGTCAAGGGAATACTGTTAATTACCTACGCTTAAGGTGAGACTTCGGTACTTTAATCTTTCGTACCCACTTTTTTCCACTTTCATGCCTTTCTACTTCTCTGATTCTTCTTTATATTTTCTTTCTTTTTTTCTCAATTTGACGTATCTGTGCACAGGGAATCTTGTGTGGGAACTCGTCTGTGCATAGATTCCACGTTTTCTAAAGTCCACCTTTATCCTTTATCTCTGATGAATGCCGTCTGAGGATACAGCACAGTTTCAATAGAGGAATGAAACATGGTAAGATCCCGTTAGTTCAAGTCTTCCTACACACGTGAAATGTGATTTAAAGAGAGTGAAAAGAAAAGACTATACAGCATGGTGTTGGTTTGGATAGACTAACGGCATCTTTTTCTCCGCATCTTTTTCCATTTTCAAGTCCTCAATATTCTTCACTTTATATCATTAAATATTTACTGCAAACACATTCTTCCAGAATTTATAACTGATTTGAAAACACGATCGTTATTTTCCTATACATCTGTGTTACTTTTGATGTAATTGAGTAAACATCCAATGAACCCTAAGTACGGCAACTTTCAAAATATACGTTCTTAGCAGCAGTTTATTCATGCATGATTCCAAGCCCTCATTTGTTTATTTCCAAACACTGGTAATGCGTGTTTGCTAGATCGTTGACAACCGAGAATTACAAATGGAAAATTAGTCCCAAAATTGAACACCAATTACGACGCGGCACCGAGTTGCCGGAGATGACATCCAGTGCGAAGGAGCATGTTCTGTTCGCGCATACAAACAGCTTTCCAGCAGTGCTCATTCCAGATTTTGCTGCTAACATGTAAATTTTCGCTATTTACACTTGTGACGGGAAAGAAACACGAAGTCAAATTGTCAACTGATATATTTTTATCGGCTCATGAATGGAGCTAGTTTAAATACGGAATTATTTACGGTAGAAAAAACTGTACGGCAGCTAGCAGGGACGTTGCTTGGTCTTAGAGCTATAACTCGTGTAATAGATATACATTATTCATAATTAATTCATTTTCGTGATTTGTTAGCACATCTGTCCACCTGACTCAGGGGCGAAATGAACTTGTCTTTCCAACCTTGTCTCTCTCAGACGTATGCGCTGATCATTATCTTCTGCAGTAACTAAAAGATTTATTTTTCTTATATTCGTGATGGAATTGAATTGTTATTTCTCTGCAGTTCGTGGTAAGAGCTCCCTATAATTTAGCGAAGGCGTCAGATACGTCTTTGTTTCAATTTTAGTTTTTAATTGTAGACTCGTATCTCATTAGTCACGAGTGCCTAAAGAAATGAGAAATAATGTACCATGTATGCACCATGCGTGCCAACGCAGTGTGCTGCAGCTGCGTGCAAGCTCCTCGGCCATGTTGTGGAGATGTCTTGCACTGACGCGTTACGCTGGAAACACCACTCAGTCTCAATGTAATCTGCCGTCGAGTTGGACGCCCATGCGTTACAACGGGACTGGCGATGCTGGTGCTGCAGCAGCGCCGGCATCGCTGGGTGGTGGGGGCGGTTGCTTGCAGCTCGCCCCTCCAAAATACTCCGCAATTACCGCTCTTTAAAACGCGATGCTGATGTTCGGTAAGCTCTCCGTTCAAGCTTATTAGGGTCGACCTTGTTGTTCGCAGCCGTGAATGTGCAATCACATCGGATAATTTTTCAGAAAATTTTCACAAAGCGGTGCAACTAATAGATAAGTCTCAAGTTTACTAGCTTATTATTAACAAATCGTATACGCGCTACACATGGGCGAGGCTTTCATCTTGCGCGCTCCTCCGTTATGGGTGAACGCTCGACAGCGCTGCTGACAGCCCTGCATTTGTGTCCAAATTTGTTTGATACATCACTGCAGGAACCTTTTGCCATCTCCTCATTTGTCTTGTGAATTAAGTTTCATGACGATAATAGACACGTCGGTGCATTGGATAGATCATACTGATGCGTAGCATAGGTTGAGTAATAACTCGTGAATAATGCTTCGTTTCTGGTCCTGATGCGCACTGACTTAGAACATGCTTTCGAACCTACAAGCCTTGAGTTTAGTCAACGCCAGCCGCGTTACTTTCCGTTTGATATGCCTTTTCCCCTCGATGAATATTTTGCCCGCTTTCGTTCTATTCTAACTCGTTTGTTTTTTCTCGAAACCATTTTGGGTGCGAGGAGACGACTTGGAGGCGTTCATGACGCATTATCATTCTGTTCTCAACTCGCCTTACGGACCAATTTGAGGCAGTCTTGCTGACTTGAGCGATTTTTTTCATTATGCATGCCTGTCCAAATATCTTTAGACTCTTATCTATGTGTGTCTCAAGTATGTACAAGAGGCCCGGCTACCTTGGCACATCAATTTCTTCATAATTTTGATCACTTGTTTAAAAGCTTCTATTTCATGTTTCATGTTATCTTAACAGTATTGGTAAACATTAAACTGCAGTCCTGATATATTTTTGATTTAGTTTAGATTTAGTTATGTTTTCGATGTTTTCCTTCTAGTTTCGTTTCGTACCGCAGTCTTTTTTCACTGTACTTTTTACCCAGTTCTTACCAGCAGCTACTGCAACATGGCCCTCGTTGCCTTCTGAAAGCATTTGTCCCGGTACGGTTTGCGTGCGCTTAAGTACCATTCTTAAGTATATGTTGTGCCCTCTTCGCTTCTGTCTGTGTGGAAACTCCTTCATAGTTCCTAACAGTGCTAACTGGAACAGTCTACCTCCCAGTGGGGATTATTGAACTATATTCCCAGTTAAGGGTCGTAAATGTAGTTATCCTTGCACTGACTGCTTAGAATCACTTCTCCGTAAAGTTGAATACTTTTTTCACTTGGACATCTTAAAAAAAGATTTGCTTACTGACTGAGTTAGATTTCCAATTGACAACCTCAAGTAACCATATATGTAGAGCAACGTTAAGTCGCTTCGGTAATAGGGGCTAGAAAATCAGGACTCCATGACGAATATTCGTACCCTACACTCTTAGGGCACGAATATTGGTCACCACCATCCCAACCACTTGGCATGATTTCACAATTTTTTTTCTCGTTTGATCGTCTTGTAAGTCATTTTCTGGAGGGAGATTCTTTCAAGCGTATGATTTAGTTTTTCTGATTGAAATTATATCGAATTCTTTCTCATTTTCTAAACTTATATTGAGTTCTTCTCTCTCATTTAGCTTATTTAATACTCTACAAGAATTGCTTGTTTTATTTGATGCTCTTGCGAGACCCTTCGTCTTTCTTTCTGTTTAGTTCTTTCACGTTCATACGTATTTCGATCCTTCGTTTTCCATTATTTCAGCTTTAATTTCTTTCAAAAGCTCTTTCTTTTTTATTTATGTATCTACTATATTATTTTCGATCTCCCCTGTCGTCCCTTTGCTTATATCCCTCCTATTCAAACCGTCACTCTTAAAACTCGTTCAATCCTCATCGTCATCACCCTTCGTGTCCTATTCAAAAGTACAGATTCGGCACCGCGAGACCCATTCGTGGATGTGTGCGCTCCATATCGAAGAAGAGAATTAGTCAGCAGTTATCTGACAGGAAGGTTTATTTTCAGGTTTGCATATCCCGTCAAGCAGCCGACAAATGAAGTACGGTATCTGGAGGGCAATTCATTATTGCTGCTGCCCTTCTCTGTCCTCGGCTTGTGGGGCAATGTGGCCGACTGGTGGGGCAAAGGGTCACTGAAATATCTTCCTTTCATTCCGTAGCTCGCGTTTTTGTATTCTTTTTGAAAAAAAATCATTTTCCTCTTCATCCCGTTGATACTATTCTCTGTTTCTTGTGAAATCTTCGCGTGTATTAATTTGAGTGAATCAGTTGACCTTCGGTAATTTGCACATTCTGCTCCTTCTGCCTTTCATTATGTGGATCTATGCAGCGTTAAAATATTTTTCGTTATGTTCACTGTTGGTCTGTTCTGCCTTTCATGAGCTGCACTGTTTGTGTCCAAGATCAAAGTCGTTACCAGCACGCGATGACGCTTCAAATATTATGATTACGGGAGATCAAACTCGTCTATTAAGCAGTCATTTACACAACTTGGGATCCTCCGCAATCGGAGTGATTCGAAAAAGTTTTGGGTTAAAGTTCATTTTACATTTGGTACAATGAGGTTCAATTTCAGCACGTGCTGTTCGCCGCACGACGCCCGTCAGGTTGGTTCCCCCTGTGGACCGCGTACCTGGAACGATAACGTTTGCTGAATCCAGCAGCTGGGGCTTACTTGATCTGTTTAAATCTCGGCCGGTGAGATAACTAGTTTTGACGGCTATGAATTAGTTACATATCGTGAGGTATTGATCAATGTAAAATCTTCCAAGATACTATCAAACATTTTTTTCAGTATAAGACGCAAAAAAGTATAATTGTTGAGCAAATCATAGAAATGCAACGTAGATCTGTTCATCGAAATATTGAACAATGTTAGATTCTGATTTTATTGCCGTTCAGTTTTTATTTTAGGGGTGACACTACGGTGAGAATAAACAAAAAAATTATGTACTCTTTTGCGATTAGATATTTTTAGTTTGTCGCAGTCCCTTTTTTATTGACATTTTCGTGGTTGAATGACCTTCGTTATTTGACTTTTATTGTTGTCCTAAGAGTTATTGCGCTCCCATTACTGTATAAACATAGCCCTTCCTCTAGCAGTATCCACCAATGAGGGCCAAAGAACTGAGATGGTGCTATTTCTTTGGTGAAGCTTTATGATGACTTGAGGCATGGGAGGGGGGCTTAACGACTCTCAATTCGCAGTGCTGTGTTGAAGGGTTGTAACGTTACAGTGGACGGACACGCACGAACCACAAGCCGGTGTCATACGATCAGTTCGCGTGAGCAGAAGCTGGGTGGCTTTTGAGGAGTTTGTGGAGGCGGACTTCAATTCGTATATGTCTCGTCCCGGCGGTTTTCACTTTAGACCAGAAGGATGCTTTACGTGGTCGGCGGATTCCCTGATGCAGTCCTACAGTGCTAGAGGTCAAGAAGTCTAGCTTGAACAGTTCGACGTAAAGAAGCTGTCACGAGTACTCAATTCCTATTAGTTTGAATGCTCATTTCCGTGACGCAGGAAGTGGCACTCACTTTAACATAGGACCTGTGACCACTTCAGGTGGACCTATCCTGGTTAAAGTTCTTGGTCTTCGGGACAATTGAAATGCAATTCTGATTCAAATATAAAATACGGGTAACTGCGAGGCTTCTAAATATTTTGTGTCAGATTGACATGAAACCTCTAGACTATTCTGGTCTTCAGCTGTACTGATGGCAGTGTACTGCAGATGCCCCACTTACTTTACTGCGTGCAGCAGATCCAGACAAATGCCCTCTGATGCGTACATGTTGATGCCCTAGCGCCTCATCAGATAGACGGGCATGGTAAGCTCCAAGGGTTTGTTGACCTCACCACACGATACCTCGTGGTCTATTAATTTTCATTTGAACATTGATCGAGTTGCATTTATCAAGAATTTCTCGAACAAGAATAACGAGTGTGAATTTACTGAAGGTTATCACCGGTGAGCTAATGAATATTTATTTCTTGTTGGAATAAACTATTCTTCTTTCCAGAGAAGTTTTGTATTAGTGTTCAGTGTTCCGATGAACCAAATTTAATGATCTAGGTTTGCTGTTCAGCAAAGTTTCTTTTTACATTATGAACGATGGTTACTGTTGTACGTATAGCCTGATATTACCTTAAGGTTTTTGCTTAATCTTGCGTAACATTCAATAGTCTGTGTGAGTCGACATCACCAATCATGTTCTGTGCCGGAATGATCCCTATTTTTTTAAACCAGCTCATCCCTGAGCTCCTGGTTATGACAACTATTGGCGCGGACTCTTGCTCAAAGTTAGGCTGTTCGACGCGTGCACGAAGCATCCGATGGCAGCCCTCATTTAGTCCCTACGAGTTACGCTGTGGTGCCGCTGCTGCCTCAGTGCCTCGACCGGACCTGGCGCGCTGCGGCTTCTGGCGCGCCAGGTCCGGTGCGCTGTGAGCGAGCCTGGACGACGGACACGTCGGCCGCGCCCTGCTCGCTGCTGCCGTGTGATTCCTGGGTCAGAAATCAATAATGAAATCAGTTGCAATACGATAGAGACTGATGTTCAACTAATAAATTAATGAATTCCAATGAGTGCAATTAATTCAGTAAATTCAGTCAAGGTTTACCTTATACTGGAAGATGGATCATTAGGTCAAGGTGGTTTGATAGAAAAGAGATAATAGCGTTGCGCATAAACGTTGGTATAAATTGCATGCAAAGCATATAAATTGGTCTTCTCACTTGCGCGTTGTACTTTCGATTAAATTACAGAGCAGTTGAAGTGCACCATTGCTTAAATGTATGTAAGAACGAAGTATCATTGTTGTGTAAGCCTGCTATCTTAATTTCTCTATTTATCCTGTCTTATTGTCATAATGATAGTCATCTTTGTATCACTTTTTACCCTCCAATGTTTCGGTATCATTCAGTATCCTCGTCTAGAAGGCGATAGGTATTGATGTCATCGGTGGCTTCTGGAACAACTGCAATCTATTGCTATTTTCTTTGTGCAGTTTACTCTGGTTTTGGTGGTGCTGAACGTGTATTCTTTCAAATCTTAATTATTATATATTTATGTTCTGAATTAGCTCGTTTACCAACCAATCTTACAATCGACGCACCTATATACCATCACACGCTAAAGTCTGAACTCAACGAACTGAATTTATACGAACTCTTATTTATTGAACTCTTAAGTTGAAGTTGTTGATGTATTTCCTTAGGTTTTATCAAATTACTTAATATGCTTTAATCTGTGAAACGAGAGAGTAATATGAGAATAATCGTTGGTCCTGTCATCATGTTATTTTGTGTCATTTGACTTCTTGATTTCTTTCAGTTATTTATGCTAATTATCAGTAGCCGCTGTCCTGGATTTGAGAATATGCTTCTCTTTCCTTAACGTCTTCATTTGCTGGCGCAGCCTACGTCTGTCTGAATCAAAATAGCACGAGAGCCGTACATTTTTTAGTGAAAATGACGTGGTACCGTGTCGCTTTTAGAATTTAAAACGTTATTAGAACGAGTGATGTCGTTTACTTTGCTACATTATTTGAATTTCTTTGAATATCGACCGAAAGCCGTTAATTCGCTTTGTTCGAGGATGTTCATTGTTTTTGTTTTTGCCCTTTCAAACTTCTGTTTTTTCATATTCCTCTAGGCTAGGAAGTCACTTTTGATTTCTAGATTAAATCTTTAATATGCCATGCTATATGGGCACTAACGTATCATTTTCGTGCCTAACCACTCGTTTGCTTTCTGAGTGCGGCTTCGAATCTTGCTAATACTTTGTTACCTATGGTAGATATTCACACTCTGATGAATCAGTTGGGGTTTGGCGTAGTGTTTAGTGAGGAGATCTAAAAGTGTTCTATCCGGAGCAGTTAAGTTTGTTACCTTGTTTGCGTACGGTGCAAGAGCTATTTTAACTATGAAACAAGACCGAAGGACGTAAACAGGAACATGTTTGACATGAAAATGGACTGTTTTTTTTTTGACGTTCGCATACTAACTTTCTCGTAACACCCCCTTTACACCAGTTGCTATGTTAAGAATTACAATCTCGCTACTGTTTGAACGATAAATTCATCGTGAGAATGTAAACCAGGAAAACAGTTTCACGTGCTGCTTGTGCAGCAGTGATTTTAGGTTAGAGAGCTCATTTGGCAGCAGGTAATGAATGTTCAGTTGCAGGTCTCGGTAAGTAATGACAGCCTGCATGCTTGGCGCAGCGACTTGCGAGCGAGTGAGTGCTTGTACAGCTTTCATCTTCTGTTTACTTTTACCAACGCTTCGTCCCGCCCTCATGAGAAAGGCAGCGTTCTTGAATTTTAATGACTTTACTTAGTGTGCTGCAATGCTTTGACTCAATACATGATTAAATCCCAAGAAATAACGAATAAAAATGATTAGTGCCCATGGTTTTAGATAGCATTTAGGTTAGCTCAATGAATCGCAGTTATGTGACGAGTCCATGCATAAATGTAGGTGAAATTACTTGTACGGTATATCGTTCTAGGAATATTAAAATGAGAATATATGCTTGGTACGTTGAAATCTGCACAGTGGATTGTAATTAGATTTTGCGTGGACTACTGCTCATGGGTTCATGCTCTATCATTTTAGGTTATAAATTAATAACACGATATCTACAGCAGAACCAGTGACTTGGGTCCCGGTCCATAACGTTGTCCAGTAGCCGTTTTGGATTATCGGCGATGTCAATTGCTGCGCCGTCGATTTGTCAAGTTTTCGATGCTTTCTAGTTTTTTGAACACCCCATTTTGTGTTTGCCCCCAAGTCGTGGTCCACCACCTCAATCATCAGGACACAATGCGAATATGTCGCAAGATCAATATGGGCTGGAATCAAGGAAATGATCGCTGGATTTTTATTCGCTCATACAAAAGTAAGGCGAGTTGAAATGCGTTCGCCTACCGGCAGGTGATGCACGTGCAATTTTGGCCCACTTGTAAACGTTCTTATTTGTCCAGACGTACATTTGTACTAAATGTTGCCTAAGTTTATTGGAAATTATTATAATAGGGTCTGTATTAAAGTAAAATTTAGAAAGATAATCCTATTTAGTTTCCAGTTAGGAATCAGTAGTTGTTGCTTAATGTTGAAGAAGTCCGTATTTATATTTGATGAAGTTATGTGTGCACTTGTCTTGAAATTAAGATAGTTTTCATTTGGCACATAACTGGAATTTTTTTTACATATTTTGTTAATAGAGACCGTGACCTGACCCCAACGATCAAGGGCTTAGGTCTGTAATGGGAGTAACGCTCGCATGAACTGCTCACAATTCGATGTGTAAATATTGTATTTTTTGCGGTGGGGACACCCTAGATACCCTTTAGAGCTCTAATTACCGATAAACTGCGAGGAGGTTCGAAAATGAAGATTATCGTTCGTGATGTATGCTTGATGCTGATGTTCAGTTTCTCGTGGTCATTTACATGTGCAGTGCCCTGTGTGTTTCCTTTCTTCAATTAATGCTTTAATCAGATAATGATAACGGAATTAAAAATAATCAATCCTAATAATGGGCGTGGTACTTGTAATTTTTTTCAAATGTTTCATACTGCTTACGGTTTGTAACAGGTATATATCGAGTCTCACAGTTCTACAAAGGCCTTTAATCTTTTTAAATGCGTATCTGAAAATTCACATTTTGATAGTTCGGGTACTACGCGAAGAGGGCTTAGAAAACTTCCTGCGTTAGTTGTTATATCTGCCCCTGGGAAATGTTTGGCCACCATGTGTGAAGATAGGCCTCTCAGAATGAAAAATGCTTATTCTATCTTGCACAGCCTAGTAACTCAAAGGGAACGTTTAATTCAATGAAACAAAAAATATTTGATTTATAATATGATTATTTAGATTTATGATTTGATGCGCATCGCAATCAAGTTAGCTATTTTGCATTCGATTATGTTAATTCTCCTCAGCCACTATTTTTATTTAAATATTTTCTACTAACTGTTTTTAGGACGAAATTTGTCCCTTATATTTCGTTAACATTTTATTTCGTTAACATTTTATTTAGAATATTCCCAGGGGAGTACTGCTAGGGTACCTCAGCTTTAGATAGGCNACTGAGTTTCTGAAGCGCTGCTTTCACTACAACTACAACTACAACTATTTAGAATATTTGAGGCGGACATTACTCCATTGTGGCTCTACATAGAAACAAAGCTGGCCATCCCTCACCCACGTAGTTTAGAACCATAGGGCCAATAAATCCGCCCTAAATACAGCATCTGATGATCTTCAGGAGACAATGAAATGATTTCTTCATTAGAATAATCTTTGCTGCAAAATTTCTGCGAAGCTCAAGGAAAATGATAGATTAAAAATTACGACTGCGCTGCTTGCTACGATCACGTGGGTAGAAACTGTTGGTACAATTTGGCGCTAGGTGTTGGTACCTTAGTTATTTCGTCTTTCAAAATCTTTGCACCACTTGCTTGGAAATCTTTTCCATTCTGGTATTTTCCTTGGTTCTATTTATTTTTGTTTTTAGAATTTCTTACTTACAAGGAAACTTCCCATTATTAATTAAGTATTTCCATGCTTCAGAGTTGCAGGACTGTGAGGAACTTTTTAGAAATGCGAATCTAATAGGAAGAACGGCTAGCGGTAATTGCCTAATTCAAAAGAATTATGTATCTTCTTCAAATTTTTTTTGAAGTTGGGTAATTTACACAGTTAAACCCGTAGAGAAGTATATGGAGTCGCTGTTGTTGGAACTGTTGCTCTTTTTATTTGTTGTATACTTATTTTTTTGTTAATTGAATTTGTTGATAGAACACAATGCGCCCTCCGCAGTTTTATTGTGTTTTGGTACAGCATGCATAACTTTTCTACGTCAAACACAAGCATCGTTGGAGCATCGTTGGTGGGTTTCGTTTAACACCAGCGAGAACTTGGCCCTAATCGCACGGATCTCAGTAGAGACCCAAAGTGGTCTGATGAATGCGTAATTGTTGAAAGGTACTCTTCTTCTTGTTTAAAAATGTATGTTTTTCCTATAGTTCATGATAAGTAGGAGAAAGATGATTTATTGTACAATCCAAAAAATGTGTTTTTCCCATAGTTCATGATAAGTAGAAAGACGATTATATTTTTTAAAATTATTTTATTTTTGGAGCAGTTAGCATATTCAAACATTTTAAGGCACGTATTTTACTCAAGAAATTCATTGCTTTATTTTTTGCGTGTAATATTGCAGGGCTTTATTGCTTTGCGGTGGTCCCAATCTAAGTTATCGCCGCCGCATGAATGGTAATTATATCTCCTGAATGTGCGTTCTCAATTGCATTACGATCTTCATGACCATGTTGGTGAGATTATGGATAGACCCGTGACAGAATTTTTAGAACCATTTACAATCATGTGGAATGGTACAAAGAACAACCGACTTCCTCCTTTCATTTTCTTGATATTTTCAATTTGTGAACGTACTCTTGATTGCTCTCGCTCTCTTAGATTTTCCTGTGCAGCAAAATTACTTCTGTCATCTTGTTCCTGGGTTGAAACCGTAATTTATCATTTTTTGTAACTAAGCAAAATGAAAGAAATATAAATTTGTAATCCTTGAACTTTGCTTTTGTGGTCACGTCTAAGAATTTTCAAGCACACCTTGTTTGAGTACATCACCAGTTGTGTATAGCATGCAAGTATAATACACATGAAAAGTTTCATGGGCATGACAGACACATCCTATTGTTTCACAACGAATGAAGTTAGGAAATAATAGTTGTCAGGAACAAAATCATGGGACACAGTCTCACTAACGTATAACATTCATGCTTATATTCACTCGATGTTCAAGTCGATTTTACGTTTTTTTATGGCGCGCCCGCGAATATGTTTTTTTTTAAGAGAGCAAATGTTTTTTTCTTGCTTACATTCCACTGGGGACGAGGGCAGTTGTGTTCATTGCCCCGAATTTATTGCGTCGTGTAAGGACGAGCTCATTCATTATATCACTTCCTGGTGCGCTGATCTTGATCGCCATTCCCGCGATCTCGTGCGCCCTCACTGGAGGACATCGCGGCCGTCATCTGACCTGAAGATGCACTCTGTCCCGGACCCTCGCGTCCATGTCGCCTTGAAACTCCGCGGCTCCCAATTGTTTTCGTGTCACGAACTCTTCATTGGCTTTGAAGGTCCCGTTGTTTTTTCTGGCTCGTAAATGAACAGCTTATTTCAAGACCTAATAATCTGAGCTTAAGACGACTCGGGAGAATATGTCTAAGGGAATCGATTTCTGTCACGCGCTCCATGAAAACTGGAAAAATTCAGTCTCTCGTTCTATCGTCGTCTTAATAATTGTATTTTTTCTATCGGATTGTATTTGTCAATTGATTTATAATTTCGAGCTTAATGACACTAATACGGCTTTGTTGAGCGTATCGGTTAGTTTCATGTGGGGCCATTTAACCAGCTTTGCTCTACATTGCGTGCTGTTGAGTGGGATTTGTTTGCCTAATTTTAAAGCGTGTTCCATTTCCTCGAAATAAATATGGATTTCATTTTTCAAATTTTGCAACAAATGTTTGTTTTATTCGGCAATTTTGTTTTTTTCTATTAAAGTGTACATTTTCGAGCTATTGGTGTAACTTACAATTTATTCAAGGGATAGCTCCCAACATGAAGCACCCCCTTACGTACTTCAGTTATGGTTTTTGTGACAACTTAACCGCTCCCTGTATGATATCTGACGCAGTTTCTTTCTCTCACAATTGTCTAAGAATTGTGTTTGCTTAACATTGAACACATTGGAGCAGCAAAGGGTAAATGCTTTGAATTAGGCTGCGATGAATCCCAACTATTGAGCTGAAGTCGTAGCCCAGTAACTATAATTCTCGACTGTTGAGTTGGATGGTGCGGTGCAACTTCACCTGACGTCGGGAGTACAGTCTTGTGTGTCCGTATCTCATTTGCGCCCCCGCAATGACGGTCTTTATTAGTTTGTATGTGCAGAATTAAATTCGTTACAAACCCTCTCAACAAAAACGGCGCTTACTATACTTTGTTTAAATAACAGTCGTTCTCGTATGAATTGATTCTCAGTTTTTATATTTGGATAACTTATTGCATGTATTATAAAACATGTACTTTGATGAGGAACTGCGAACTTTTGTTACAATGGAAATGCTATGCTCGTGCAACAAAAATGTTCTGTATTTTTGCCATTTATATTTGTAAAAATATGTTCTTTTAGTGACAGTAGTTGTAATTATTCTAATAGAGGTATTAATAATTCCGTCATATTCCATAACATTCTCTGTTGCCGTAGAAACATTATGTAACAGCACAGTCAATTGTAGCTTATATGGACGAGGTCTCAGAAAGCCATTCGTCGTTCGCTTACCTGCACTCTCGTGTTATTGTTCCCGTTATTATTTTTCTTGTGCATTGATTTGCATTTCTGGGTTGACTGCCAAAGCAGTCTGAGCTTGCATTGTTTCTTTACAGCATTGTAGCTTCAAAAATTGCAGTCTTAATTGTTCGAAGCTTTCTTCAGTTCGTACTCGCCAATTATCGCATTCTACTTCTCAAGTTCTTTCTAAGGATTCAGTGTTTCACGTTTTACTCGTGTGAAATAGCTCGCGCTGTGCTTCGAAACAGAGATCATATCTGAACTACCTGTGCTCACTTCATCGGGCCATCCATCCTTTTGTGCGTCACGTGCATTGCTTGCTTATCCTTAGCGTGCCTTTGCCCTCGGCATTCCTGCGGGCGACTCGGATCACCTCTGCATGATTAGCATCAACTCCGCACCTCTTGCGTAGGAATGAGGATGTTCGCAGTTGTTGTAAGCTTCATCATGAATGCATTGGAGGTCTTCCTTTTGGATGAACACAGCCCGCTTGGGATCCCACGGCCCGTGAGTGACGTCACGCGTGCACCATAAGTCGCTTTAGAGGCGTTTATGGCTCTTTTAGAGTTCTCACTCATCGCTTTATGGCCTGGGATGGATGGTTCCAGCAACTGGTGTCACGCTCAAACGGCCGATGAGTAGCACAGCCAGTTGACCGTGAAGTTCCAGCAGCGGTCCTCCATTTCCCGTTTTCTTTCCCTAGTTTGTTTAACGAATCATTGTTTGCTGTGTTGTGGTCTTTTTGGGCGTGCGTCATGTGATGGAGTGGCAACTTCGGTGCGTATGTGAGCTAAATAAGTGATGCCTCAACAGGAGTGGACGTGTGGAGCTCTGTTTAGCATTTTTTTGTTCATATCACTGGGGGAACTCGTGTTATCACTGAAAAGTGATTTTTTATATATTCAAAGGAATGTTTATTTAATTGTTTAGTAACAGTTTTCCTTCCTAAAAATTGCCCAATTTTTCACAATAAATTGGTTTCAGTGATTGAAATTTTTTACAAAATTTAATTTTTTTTCTGATAGTTCGATCTTCCATATATATTCTTGAATTTTTTATTGCTTTTGTGATAGTATGCAGCAATTGCTCAATTAATCTGAATCCTGTAACGCTTTTCACCAGCGTGAAGCACTTGCTAGTCGATGGCAGATATAGTTGGCTAAATATTTTATGAATTGTTTTCGAGTCTATGAATATTCTCACTATGAGTGTTCAAGCGGTAGTGGGTAATTATGGGTATTTACCGATTATTGATTTTTGTTGTCTGGTAATTCTGATAGTTGTAGTTGGTTAATTATGGTATTGACGGTTTGGTCAAATCTGATTCCTCATATTTCTCTTCCTAAGAGGGATGCCAAGGGAGATGGTCATGGGTGCCTTGGGACTTTCGTGCGCGACTTCATAGGATTCCGAAGTTTCTCTTGAAAACGGGCGCGTGCCGATTGCGTTCCTCTCATCGGCTTACTCTGGAAACATTTCTTTAGAGGAATTCTATTTTATTAACACATCAGCAAAGGTTGCTTCACCATTCTGTTGTATGTTTAATGTTTTCTCTAAAAATAGACATCATTTTAGTTTCGATTCGCTTCTCATGTCGAGAAGGCAGACAGATAGGTAAACCTCTTTGATATTGGCCTTTGCAACTCTTTCAGTACGTTTTATTCTTTAATATTCAGTTATTTCGTCAACTCTACGTAATAAAATTTCGTGACTCAATAAGGTCTTAGTTTTTTCCTTCTTATGTGTACGCAAACACAGGTATCAATTTTGGTCACAAAGTTTGAAGAAAAATTTATTTTCGTAGTTTCCCATTTGATTCCTTGATCGACTGTAGGAAAATACTTGAAAGATTTAATTTGTTTTATACATTGCTCATATTGCCGTAGGTTTGAAGTGCTTCATACGTTATAAAATTGTAATTCGACATCGTGCATGAGGTAAGCGGTTGTGCTTGCTTCACTAGCGTTTGCCGGTCATCTTGGGTATATATATACTGCATAATGTTGGCCACGGTTTATTTTAAGGTCTTTTGCGGTCGACAGGAACGACTTTTAGTTCCTTTCACTAAACACCGGCGAGTCACGGCTGTTATTCCATCACACTTCATTGACAGCAAATTACAGGCGTGAGCGCGACTTATCGGCACCGTCTGCCCCCTCACAAGCCGGGCTGGTTGCCTGCCTGCCTGCTTGCTGTAACGGGGCAGGACGAGCCTGGTCTTGTGAAATTGTCTGCACCCCAAATGGCGTCGAAGAAAATGTACGAAGAGGGAAAATCGCATTGATAATAGGAAACATGCCGAATTTTACGTGGTTGATGCATTTTTGCCCTGTGGAACTTATTCTGGGCGTTTGTTTTTGCATGCTGAACAAAATATATTATTTTAGTGTAATCTCGAGCTGTCACAAAAAGAGTGCACCCTCTCCAAAAATTTGTTCGGAAATTTGTTTGGTTATTAATAAATTGTTAAGGACCGTCAATGAGTTTACTTGGTTAATCGTGTAAAATTCCTCGAAAATTATGAACTGTGAAAGTGTATCAAGTATAAAATATTAATTGAAGTTATTTTTCAAGCTCAAGTAAATTAGAATTTTCGTAAGTTTTAGTGCTTTGAGAAATTTTACTAAAATATACGAAAACTAGAGAATATAATTTTACTCTGCATATTGTCTTGAGTATATCATTGTATAACTAGTTTTTTTTTCGCAAGATTCTATATCAATAACGATGTTCAATTTTACAGAAAATGTGAATCATGCTACCAAAATTCGACTTAGACACAAAAAATTTCATCGAATGAATATTCTTGTTTAACATTTGCAGCGCTAGGCATTTTAATCTTTACAGCGAACCCTGTTTCATGTCTTATTTCGTTTTCATTGTACCCTTACATTATTATTTTTAATAGTTATTTATGTGCAATAACCTGAACCATGAAGCAAGTACAATTTATCGTCGTTCTCAGGCCTTGGAAGCCAACCTTTCGTTTTACGCATATCGGTTTTTCATTCCTAGTGACATTAATTGGTCATTCGTACTCGGGCCGACAGAACCTGAAAAACTGAGCTTCATCCAGGGTTCGAGAGGTATAGTTTAGTTTACGCACACTTCCAGCAGGTGTACGCCAGAAACACCGTTCGTAGTGACAGCTGTTGCCACGAGCTCTTTATTACTATATAAATAAATATATATGCTTTATTCCAGTTTTAATGCATTTAATGTTATGTTAATACTGTCCCCCTTTTCCCCCCAAACTGTTATATTTTCATAGCTGATATTACCGTGTAAGTTAGCCATTGCATAAGCTTACCGTGTATAAGCTTATGTGTAATCATTAGTGTCGATTGTGTGAACCATTTTAATGTTTTGGAAAATAGTTTGAATGAAACTCATCATAAGGTTACTTCTGAAAACATAGTTGTGCAGCACCTATGGTTATTATTGTTTTTCGAAGTTTCGTTTGACCTCAAAATGATGCTCTGAATAAGATTGTCGTTGGGCGTCTTTTAGGGACTTGGGATTCTCATATTATGGATAAAGTTGTTAGTTCGTTTTAGGGATATGCTGATAGTGTTTTCCCTCGCCAGCGTAGTGGTGCATCAAGGAATTAGCCTGCGCCAGTGCTATCTCGAGCTCCTCCCAACACAGCTTGCTGACTTGTTATGAGGGGTCTACTGGGGACTTGGCTCTTTACTTTTTACCTCGTTTGTTGTGCGTCGGTTTAATGTACCATCGTCGGCTACAACGGCGTTGCATGATTTACCATGTTTTAATTCTTCGCGTTCGCGAACATGACGAACTGATCAATTAAAATTTATTTTCTTTCAAAAGCGATTTCTACAGCATGCGTTGACATTTATGTTTGGTTTGTTTTTAAAGCCGCTGAATTATTTCATTTAATAAGATTGAATAATTTAGTTATGAACAAGCGTTTTATTTTTTATGTCAGCGAGTCATCATAATTCCGTTAACCTTTCGTCAATCACTTGGAGTTGAGTGTAAGAAGACCACCACATTGATGCAGTTTACTCGGATAACTAACGAAAAATATGGACACGTTACCTCCATTATGACCCACTTGTGGGTCATTTCCCTCTTAAGAAAATAGCATCGTCGCAGGAAACCTGAAAGGAAATGGTTTGGTGAGTCGTAATGTGTAATTTCTGTCTAATGTTACCGTAGCTGAACTGCATGCTCGTAACACCCTGATTTTGATGCTAATTTCGTATATCTTCAGTAAAGTTCTGGAGGTTTATTGGAGACTTTCACTAAACAGAACGCCTTTCTGAGGGCAAGTTGAGTAACAACGAATGTAGTTCGAGAAGACAATGAAATAGTAACTTGAGCATAAAGCTGGGATGAGGAGAGCGGCCGGCCTGCAGGTCATGAGTGTGATGGTGAATGCGAGATATTGTGGCGTGTGTTTTGGTCTTCATTACGGGCTATTGTGCCGGGCTACGCCTCTCGTCCCTTCTCCATGCAGTCCAGCCCATACTCTGATCAAGTCGACCTGAGCCTCCTTGCTCTAGAGCTTTGTATATGTATAACCTACTGAAACATTTCTTTCGGAAACATTCAGATGGAGTTGAAATGTTACTTCACCTCCATATGTTGAGGAAATTTACGGCGCGAGAAGTGATTTTCAGGCTTCTGCAGTCAATTTTCGAAAGAAAATTGTTCGAGCGTGAGGAGGAACTATAGCAGTGTCGAAGCTTGACTTGTACTACCAGAGTTTAGTATTCATTCCAGACTAATTCAAGGCCTTGTCTGAGGGCAGCATCAAAGATTTAAAAAAATTCGAGTGTGCAGTTGCGTAAAGCGACTCTGCAACCCTGCTTAACATAGATTTTTCTCTGAGACCCTCGGATTACTACGTGAGTTCAGTTTATCCCTTACGTGCGCTATTACGAATACATACCATGTACGTATACTTTTTTGTGGGGAATAATCCTTAAAATACGGAAAGAGTGGATGGCGTCGTGTTTGACTAGTAATGCTTGGTAATTTTTCTGCCAGTACTTGTAATCTGGAGTCCTTAAAATTCCGTACATCAGTAGTGTTAAAACAAAATTTTAACTTTAAATTACATTTTTTTAATTGATCAGTTTGCTGGAAATGGCTATGGTCGTTGAAAATTTTCCAAATTGAGTTGGTCAGTTGACATTGAAGCGTTGCCGATGGTAAAGACGGACGCATACCAGAGTTAGTTACGAGCTGGGAAATATTGTGGTTGACTCACGACGCGTATCGAGCATGCCATCACTGACGTATTTTAGCTCTAAACTCTGTCCTTTGTTGATGAAGAACGTACATTCTGGGAAGCACTCGGAGGAGACTCGGATGATTTTCTTTGTAGACAGAATATGCGTTCCAAGAAATGATTTAAATTACGCTCTTTTCCAGTGAATCTTAATTTTCAGCTCAGTTATTTCAAGGTATGGAGATTTTCTGTGATAATGAAGTATATTTTGTTTTATATTTTACCAGGGTCGTTAGAAATGGTCAATACTTGGTGTGAAAATTGTACTTGAAGGTTTAGTACATGGTGCTCTTTATTTCCCATCCATTTCATAAAAAATTACCACTAATGAATGGGTATTTGGTGATGGCTTTTCTTTATCATACCTAGTGCACTAACGTGTGATTCTCAGGAGTATTCTTATATGGGTATCCATCGCTGTCTGGTGCATCGATTGTATGAACTTATCGTGCCTTAAGTTTTGTAGTTATGCTAGCCTTATCGTTTCTTATTCCTCTTTTATCGGTCCGCTAGTTATTAGTATTATGAAAGAGACCTCCTGTAGGTTGTGTGTGTGATGTTGAGAGTACTCGCAATTAAGTACATGTCGCGAGTACAGATACAAATGTAAATCTGTTAGTCATTCTTCCATTTTTTCAATGCTGTATAATTTTTTTTATATTATTTTATTTCTCATAGAGTGATAAGGTTGAAGAAATTCACGTGTTAGTTCGTTTTTTAATGAATGAATTGTTTTAACTATTCATTGATTGGCCAATTTACATCGTTTTTTCACTCTTTTTCATTATATCCCCAGATATTTAACAGTTTGAATTAAAAATTTAGGCCTTTAATGATTACATAAATAGGTAATAAAACTTAGCGGATCGGTTTCCAACGAGTGAATTGGTATGCAAGTTAAGCGAGGAAATTTGCTATTGGGCCATTTGGTAGGAGCTTCAAATGAGGAAAATTTTGGGCCATTTGGCGGGAGCTTCAAATAAGGAAAAGATTAACTTGAGTTGAGATGCCCTTCGTATTTGTTCAGGAAAACGGAACGCTACTCCAGTTTAACGATGCGTTCGTTTTAACAGACGAGAAATTTTACGCGGCAAATGATTTGATGATCGACCATTCCGGGAGTATCATTAGTGTTCGAAGCTTCGCGGCGCTTCAACTCGGAGTGTTGTTGTGATCTCTTGAGTGAAGAATTTTTAACATCAAGCCTTTTGTACTTTGAAAAAAATTGTGTTAATATAGAACAGTGCTTTGTCACATTGAGTGAATGAGACTGAATCTGAGTAGTAACTTCCCTAACTGGGCTTTGATGGCAACACAAATTAGTGATAGGGCCACTGCCTTGAACACATTATGAATCGAATTAAATATTGGTTAGCAGTAAAAATTGAAATTTATGCAAATATGCTGTATTATTTTACTTCAAAGGCAGAATTGTGGGCTGGGGTATAAATGGTAATTAATATTGTCACTGCTGCTATGGTTAAAAAATTGCTCCATTCAGCATATGACCGTGTTTTGGTAGTGTTGAAACGTAATGGTCATAATAGTAACAAAAATAAGCTTCATATTTGATCATTCATTAATATTCAGTGTATATCAAGTTATATAAATTGAATTCCAATTGGCCCTTTAATTACCGATAAAATTCTATGATCAATATCGTGGGTCGATAAAAAGTAGTAATTTTTAGAATTTGTTCAATATTATAAATCATTACAAGAAAAAAACCATTTAAAATTGCTCATTAAGCTAATACTCTTAAAAAGGATTTAATAGTATGGACTCGTATTTTTCTCAAATAAGCGTGCTGCTTTGCTTACTGGTGAGGAGGCCTAAGGTTCAAATACCTCGGTACCTCGGTTGGAGTCTTCCCTAGGGAATGGAAGATTACCTACGATATTTTTAAAAAGCCGGCACACCAGTGTGTGGGATTTGGTGCTCTAAGTACTTCCAATGTTTCAAGGTATCAGACTAGACTATTACTGGGAAATGCAATGTACGTCGAAATTATTTTCACTATTATCTGGTGGACTGAATGGTTTCTACAAAATGCAGAGGAAGCTCTCGTGTCATGGTTTTATCTTCATCACAATCACTATCAGCTCAAGTTACAAGAGTAAGTGAGGAATTCATTCCTACCTCTGCGGAGCGCGCCGTCTCGCTGTCCGCTAGGAAACGTCAATTCGCTCTAATGAAGAACACGAGTACCTGTTCCATACGTCTGTGTACGTTAAAGGTAGAGGGGCCATCAAGCTCGCTCTCGCTCCTCGTCCGGTTAAGTGCGAGATCATCTTGGCTCGCTGCGGGGAATCCTTTTTTATTGGTTCCGTTTTTCACGACTTCGCCATGGCTTTTCAATGAACTCAAGCGGCAGTCGCCTTAGAATATAATCATGCGCCGTCCGTCTTCCATAAGCGCTGACCTTGCTGAGGATGGATCATCATTGGCGCTGCTTTGAGCTTTGCATAAATAAAGCTTTTGAGCAAATGCCTTGGAATATCGTCGTAGCGGAGCTGAAAGCGACCGTGACGGTAGGGAGCGTTTGGTGTGTCACGGACCCGTGTCAGCGTCGCATCTTTTGCTTTTTATTCGAGGTCGAGTTTCTCATTCTATTTTGTTCATTATTTTCAATTCCTCTGTAATTACAATCTGGAAATGTTAAAGCGATGGTTGGATATTCAATCAAATATGTATAAATATTTATATTCTTTGGTTCCGAATTACTCAAGTTTCAATAAATAAATAAATGGAGGTTGGGTTCATTGCTCTGGAGATTTATTTCACGTTTTCGGTGAAATTTAACTGTTACTATTGTAGAGCTTTGTGGTATATCTCATCATATTTGTAGCCTTATATCATTTTATTTATAATTAATTGTGATAAAGCGACGTGGCTGGTCCGAGTCAATACCTGTACACACCTGTTCATCATGACTTAGTCCTCTTCAGTTGGCGTGGGACGGGAACTTCACTATTTTCCTCAGTTCATTTTAACGCAAAGAAAGTTTACCGCGTCAAAAGTGGCCTCAATGCTCGGAGCTCTTATTAAGGCACAGCGTGTAGCCGCGTGGTGACGTCACACCAGCGGTGTGCCGCCCCCACCTCCCAAACATGACACGGGTGACACTTGACGGCTACCGTTGAAGGCGAAGTGTCTTGCGAGTGCCCTCTTTTGATCTCTTGCTCTTCTCGCAACCGTGAGAAAACGGTCCCTCTCGCGCACCACTCTTCTCCTTTTTCTCTGCTTTTGTATTTCCTTATCATTCATTTTTTTTAATTGTGTAGTTTAGTTTTCAAAAAATCGTAACTTGGTAATTTCCGTGTACAGTTTTACTCGTTTCTGGACCGAACTTTTTGTTGTTAAGGATTTTATGAACAATTCTTATCTGGTCTAGCGTAGCATTCGGACTGTCAAAGTGTTGGCGGTGTGTTGAATAATGAATGGGAAGAATCGTCACCCAAACACAAGTATGGCGCAGTCGTTGCATTAGGATGTGCTTCTCTGAGAGGCTCAAAAGGTTTGGAACCTAGGATCTCGTCGTGTTTGCGAGGCGAAGGCCAACGGTGGAATCGAGCGCTTAGGTCTCCTCTTTCATTGAAAGTAATATAATATTTTTGAGTTTTTCGTCAAGTCAATGCTGTACATGAGAAGTCAACTTAACTCGTAACGAAGTGTCTAACACTCCTTGTTCTTCTTACACTTTTGTTCTTGATTGATGTAAATCTGTGATTTGTTCCGAACGTTACTACTTATTGTTCCATTTGTGTCAAAATATGTAGAAAATATTTTGACACTTTTTGTGAAACTGTTTGACTACCTGCAGCCGAATGCATTGAGTAAATTACTTTTGATTGTCAATGCATTTATTTTATGAAACGCGAAAAAAGTCTTCATTTTCAGTTGAATAACATTACGTGCAAGATATTTTCCAATGGAAATCATCTCTGAGTGTTTCCTAAGTGTGACAGATTTTGAATGCAGCGTGACGAACACGAGAAGAGGAGCTCGATTCATTGTGGTAGGAATTTCAGGGCTACACAGCTAGCTGCGAAGCGGGCGACGGACGTGCGGCAGTGAAAGCGGATCAAATCTGCAGCCGTAGCTAGCATACCGTGCTCCCAACACTCGGCCTATATGGAGCGGGAAACTATTGCTGGCATCCCGCTGGGAGCTGTAGAAGGGCAGGTTTCTCACCTGAGAAAAGTCAATTGTAGAGCTAGTGTAGACACACGGAGAAGACGAATGAGGAGTGTTAGGCAAAATGAGTGGCGGAAGGTGTGCGTGCAGAGGTAGTCCGAGAATTGAACGAATGGAGCGATGGAGGAGAAGAAATAACGAGTTTTAAACGGGTAATTTTCAACTCATAGCCGGGGTTGGCTCGAGACCAGAATATAGGACGAATGTGAATTATGTTACTGATATCAAACCTATCGACTACTCACTGCCACATCCTCGATGAAGCCTGGGAATCTGATTGTATTAACCACTAAAAGTCTACAGTATATGCAAGATTTGCAGTCCTCGCTGCTTACTTTTGCTAGCTCTCGCAGTGAAACAGTAAAAGCGAAAGCTGTTGTATTCTGCTGCGGAACTTTGCCGGTCGAATCCATCAGGGCAGATATGTTTTCGAGTCAGCAAGTTACTGTGAGGAGCTAATTTTAACTTCCTTCTCAAAGAGCATTTTTTATCGAATATCTTTTGTGCGGATCTGGGCACACTTCTTAGAAATTGTCGGAGAATTAAAGTTCATTTTATAGAATTTAACGGTAATTACGTAAAATTGTTGTTCAGTATGACTTCAGATCATAATGAAAATACGTCAAAAACTATCATGGCTTTGAGGTCTCGCTGTTCTAGTATACTGTAGGTAATTGTTGTAATTCTTTTATGTATGCACCAGATAGGACAAGTTAGTGTTACGTGAGGTGGCGCAGAACGCACAGTTTATACAATAGCGTTCAATGTTTTATAATTAATTATACGTGTGTTGTTATGCAGGTTAATAACTCTGCTGGAGCATTGGTGTTCTGAGCGAAAGCTTATCATCGTAGTACCAAAAGATTACCCGCACCCTGCTTTGGTTCACTTGGCCCAAATGCAGTCGGTGTATCTCCAAAGGATTTGTTATTCGAATGGCGCTAACAGGCTTTTATGTTAGCTTTTTTCAGCCAATTTGGAAATAATAATATTCAAACTTCCATTAACCGAGGTTGTAGGGAGCAGACAACTTTTGCTACTTGCATAGATAATTCAAATTATTATGTAATTTTTAGAAGTGGTAGCCTCTCTTTGATTGACAATTTAAAAATGCAAGCGTTTTTCGTGCCATAATACAATGTTGAGGCGATTGCTCCATGTTCTTTTAAGTATTAAGTGTATTGTGAATCGACGTCCTCGCCTTTCGTCGTTTGAAATTGTCCTTGGGTAGATACGTCATTCTGAAAACTTGTTTCCTAGCTTGAAACAAGGTTTAGTTATTCCCATCTAATTTAATAATGGCCTCCTTGTCTTCGATGTGGAGATATTCTTTCTACTGACATTTGGCATCATTTTGTTTATCAGAGTTGAATTTGTTTCTCTTTGTAGTACGCTGGGAAGGGGCCTCGAATTTACTTTTCCAAAATAGGTTAACATTTCCATTAATGTTTTACATTAATATACCAAGCCATAGCTTACTGTCTACAGATATTCGTACTGATACTGAGGAGTGTATTATCTCAGACAGTAATTTCAGTGCTGTAGCTTCCGCTCTGAATATGTCTTGCGATTTTAAGATGTACTAATTTTGGCTCTCGTAAAACGACACTTGTAATGGTAGGTTATGAGGGAATTGCTTTTCAGACGATCGATAAATAGGCTGAATATTGCCTTCTGGCTATTGTCGCTTTTTCCTCATTAGTTTTCTTGCGTCTCGTCGTTATTAATTATGATTCGAATACTACAAGCAATAACGATTTTGGAGTCGTAATTTTGTTTGAATTTTGAATACTCTACGGTTGTTAAATTATAAATTTGATCTAAAATAATTCTCAACCGAGGGTTCATCTTTGTACTCGTAACAATATGTTTTTCAAGAGTATCTTTCCTTAACGGTAGGTAATATTTTGCTGAAACTAAATTCTACAACTAAGTTTGTTTTAGCGTCGTACGTGTATTCCCTGTTCGTGGCATGGCTTTATTCTGTTGAAACCCAGCATAAAAACATAAATAATCGTAACTGATTTTAAGATTGCGAAATTTTATTTGCAGTGTTGTAGAGTCACAACTGTTTCCCCTCCCTCGAAAAGAGACGTCTGCGCGAGGACATGCTTGCTAGATCGAACGTATCTACATTTTGATCAGAATTACTGATGGTCGGTAAAAGACTCCGATGCTTCTCTTCTGAATTATTTATTGTTACAATAACTCAATAGCTCAGCTATCGAGACCGATGCAATCTTTGAGCCTTGTGATTTTGGTGGCCAAATAAGCGAGACGCGTTCAGGGTGCACCCTCTTTTGGAGGCAGTGTTCGACTCCGACCGTGTGGTCGCGTGCAGGTCAACTGGACCCCGTCCAGTTCGGGGGAAATCTTTCCAGCAATCTTGAAATGACCATGCGTTAGGGAAGACATAATTAATTTGGGATTTTAATTCTTTATTCCATTTTTTAAGGAGGTCAGGCTACTCGCTGTGTGTCGATGCACTGCCGCTCTTCGCGGCGTGCGTGGTCGTTAAGCGATGCGAATGGTTATCCCTTGACGAGCCCAGACTCTTCTTGGTTTTACCGCTAGCATTTCTCAAGATCAGCCACCGCGCGAGACTTCGTGAGCCGTAGAAAACGAAGCAGATAACTTGGTGGAATATTAACATCGAAGGCACAGACTTCCAACAACGAAAATACAGTTTCTCAATCGTCAGTGTATTCAAGTGCGTGACCAAGTAGTTCTGTGTTCGTTTTTTATTAGAGGAATGACCAAGCCCCGAGTGGTCGAGGTATTTAAACTTTTTACAAAATGTGATGCTCCTCAAAGGGCATAGGACAGGCAATGGATTCGGTTAGTTAGGTTTGCCCATCGTGTGTTGTAGTGACTGGCGTCCTCATGAGGGCACTGTTAGGTTACCTCAGCCATAGCTAAGCCTTCGGGACTTTGTCTTTCGTGCCCACTTTACTTCTTTTTATTTTCGCATCTTCGCTATCTCTTCTTTCTCATCATTTTTGAATTACTGTTGCTATGGGCTGGGGATCTTGTGTGAAAATACACCTTGTGCATATGTTCATGTGTTTGTAAGCTAATTGATAACCCATTATTTGTGTTCACATTTTAGTTATATACTATGGTGTATTATTCATCAATTTCATTTTTTAATTATCGTCCTCCGTTTATGCAATTTCGTGTTGAAGTTCGTGTTAATCAACAAATACGTCAGCATTCTCTTGTTGAGTCGCTCCATATCTCGTCGTTTTATAAACGATATAATTTCTCGAATAGCTTCATACAGAATACATAGCTAATTAGAACTGAGGATCGATTAATTTCGCAGTTACAGCATTGCTGTAGCCAGGTTAAGCTTCTACAATACAGAGCTCCGCAAGTTTCTCGCTCTAGCCACATTTTGTTTGGAGCTCGAATAGATGAAGTGGCCTCTTCCTATGAATAGGATATTTAATACATAGCGATTGGAAAACCGAGCTTATTTATGTATAGTAATAAGTCTCATTAATTAGTAGTTTCTTTCTGTTAAGGAAGAAATATGTTTGAAAATAATGTTTAGAATGAGAGCTGATATGCTCTTTATTTGTACGAGTGGGATAAATTTATTATTCATTCTCGTCTCATTCTTACGGGATAAAATGTAGAGGGCTTTCACCTCAGTAATACACCCCAAATAATATGCCAATTGACTACTTGAAATCTTACACTCAGGAAATGCACTTGTGACATAAATTATCGAAAATGCCGTGAAATTCTCGTCTTGAGTTAAGATGAAGTGTTGTGCCCTAAATTAAGATCATGCACGCTGTTGAAATAACACTTCCTACTTTGTAGTAATTCTCAAGCTTACACATTCACGATTTTTAAAAAAAGTCTCGCTTCGAATCGACTGAAAGGTAGCCAATTTTAGCGCTGACGTTAGTTCGCTTTGATTTATCCTTGATCCTTGAGGGATGTCAAAGTCCGTCGCTCTGCACTTAGATTCCAGTTTTGTAGGATCCTGCGCGTCTGCACGGCTCGTCACCATTCCTTCTCGTTTAGGAGATAATGCGCCTGTTTCAAGCTATCGCTTCGTGTTCAGTTCCGTGCTAGTCCCTCGGCATCTGTTCAAATTTTGAAACTCGACGCAAAATGGCCTCCTGATCGCCTTGAAACGAAGTCTTCTGGCGTACGACGCGTGAGTGGATGTCACTAAAGATGCCGTTCACTGCACGTGTTCCCTTGTCGGCTGGTCCGTTTTAAATGGTGAAAGTTTCCTCCTATTTCTGTTTTACTTCATGGGCAGGGTTTTACTAGTATTTCGCGTGCTGTTTTGGTTTAAAGGATTTTTGTTGCATTTACCTCAAGCTGCTCAATCTGCTGAACTGAGCTACAACGAACGTGTGACCTTTGACTTCTCCTTCTGGACTATCCTGTTGATAATGCGCTTTCCAGAAAATACATTGCAATATTTCTGTCGTGTTTCTCTGATTTCTTTTCGAATAACTCGAATACTTGTATATCTATGGAGCACTTGTATAAGTGTTTATTACGTTTCGTACCCCACCTTGACGTTTTCCATTTTTCAATCGCAGAATTTCATTCATGGCCAATATAAGGCAGAAGGTAGAGTTGGAAGGCTTCCTAACTTAGCGTGATGCGCCTCTCGTTCTCACGCGAATGATGCTTTTGAGGCGCATCTGCCTTTTTATTGTTGGCCTCTCCCTTGAACTTCCTGCGCTTGGTTTCTTTTGTCTCTCCAGCAGGCTGTTATTTGTGCCATCAATTGCCACAGTGTTCTTCTCGAAAATTTGATGCGTTTCACTGCTGTTTGAGGTTTTAACTATGCTGACTTTTCATTTTGGTCTTGGTCTAAGATGATTTCCGGACGTGGAAATTTTAATCATTCCGATGTGTTTTTTCATGTTAGATTTCTGTTTCCTAAGATGATAGTGGAACTTCTCGCGTTTGCTTATTTCTGGAATTTGGTCTATGTTTCAGTAGTCAGGTTAGTATTTGGTATTCTTCATTCTCTGAAATGAAGAACCTTTTATTGCTCGACTCGTTCGCCATGTGGGGGAACCTGAGTTTTTCTAACCGTGCTTAGGGACTGGCGTCCCGAGGGGGACCCTCTTAAGTTACCACAGCTTTAGCTAAGCTTTCGGCTTTTTATTTTTCGTACCTCTTTGTTTCTTTTCATTTTCATGCCTTCTTCTCTGATTATTCTTAATCGTTTCTTCTTACTTCTTAACCTGCTGTTTTTATGTCTAGGGAATTTTGTGTGGGAACACTCCTGTGTGTGTTCCCACAAATGTGAACGTGTCCGCGAATAGATTCTACGTTTTAAGTCCATACTAAGTAGTCACTTCTTTTCCCTCTTTTTGGTTACATTTCATGTGGTTAAGGACTTTTTAACTTACTAATTCTCTACTCTAATCTTTTCTGACCTTCGAACCTATTGCTCTGTTTCGCTTTGTGGACCGGAATGTCTGTGTGTACAACAAGGCAAAATTCAGAATGTTTGGAATCAACGGCTTGAGTAATGTGCCTGTCTTAGGTTATTTTCACATCGTCAATTGATCTATACTTCGTAAACGAACTTCTTTAGAATCAGATAGAGGTTCAAATATGATCTCTAAGTCTGCCTGGAGGCCTTAATATTTGTCATACCCTCACATACTCAAAATATATAGGAATTCGATGCGGAAAATCAAAAATCCTGGCCCCCCATAGTTTTATTTTTGAATTTGCGTGCCTTTGCTGTAAAAATAAGTCTAAATCATGTCCAAAAAAGTTTTCAAAATTGTATTGTTCAAAAAATTTCATTAGGATTTCTCCTGCTGTTTGATTTTTTTTCTTTCGCTGTTGAAGCTTTTCACTGTGCCAAAGGGTGGAACGTCTGAAGCCATTGTTTTACTTTAATTGTGATAGATTGTCATGTTTTCGCCGCATTTTATGCCTACCTAATACTTTGTCTTTGATTTATCACTCGCCCCCTTAGCGCATGGGCAACCGTTGCTAACAACCGGCTCCAGCTAAGGGACGGGTGTGCTTGTGCTCAATACTTCGTTTCAAGTGCAGTTTGAAACTGTTGCAATGTATTAAATTGAGTCGTGTGTTCAGATGGAGGACGTGGAAGCGTGCAGCAGCCTGTGCGAGAAGCTGATGGCGCTGGGTGAGGCGGAGTCGTGGCAGATCTGTTCCCTGCTCGCCCAGCACCCACGTCTCACCGACCTCCCGGCCAAGACAAAGCTGGCCAATTACGCCCTCACGCACTGCCCTCCTCAGCAGCTCCCTGCCCTTCTAAATCTCAGGTTGCTCATGTTTCATAATTTAGGCCCATTATCCAAATATATGGTGTGTAGCCGTTATAAATATTCGCTCAAAATTGTCGATGAAGTCTCTTTCTTGACTTCGTCGGCATAAACCAGTGTTTGGTAGCTTGGAAATTTTGTTGTTGCAAAGCGTTGAACGCACCGTTTGAGTGAATGTGGTTTTAAAGTTTTGAATTAACTATCGACATGTGCTCAAAAAGAAATTACCAATTTTCGAATAAAATATGACCGGGTTTTTGTAGTGTGCGGTTAGAGTGCAACATCTGTTACGGCTTACCCTTCACATAGTGCGCTGCAGGCTTTTAATGTCGTCTGGTTTTCTGTGCACCGGTTCTTGAAAATAGCTGGGGGAGAAAGGTCCTGCGATATTTCGTGTCATGGGAGTGGCGATTAGTGACGAACTAACTCGCTTTAAATATTTTGTAGCTATTTAATTATAGATAATATACGGACGAAGTACGTTGATTTCGTTAAAATTGAAAATCAGATTATATTGTATCTCACTAGTGGGCGTAGTACTAGACTAATATCGAATATGTCAATTTTCAACTTGAGCTCTGGATTATTTCTTACTTTTTTCATTACTGAAAAGTATTGTAGAATCCAGTGTTTCAATTCGCTGACCAGTGACGACCAATCATGAGGGCTCCCTGGTACACACTCGATTAAAGGAGTGGTGTAAGAGCATAACGTACGCGGGAATTTCAGAGGCTTCATAGTTGTCACTTCACTGTGATCATACGAAGATATAAACAATACTTCCCTTAATACTTGAACGCAGCAAACTAGACGAATAATGATTGCCTACTGTATTTTATTATTTCGTTTAGCTGATGTTGAATTCTGTCGATAGATATTCCATTGTGCTTTTTTTCAGATTAGGTCGGGGTTCTTGACTAATTTTCTCATGTTTCGCTAGGCATTCAGTGGAGCTGGAGGCGGTGTACGAGGTCGCTAGAGGCACGATTGCGGGAGAAGACCTGGACACAGCTGAGGACGTCTTTCTTGATGCAATAGAGGTATATTTTTCTTGTTTCTTAGTTCTGCGTCTTCACCGATACCCACAGGGTGGTCTGTTAAAGGAATTTTTATCGGTCTTCTTTTGTTACTCAAAGATTATACTTAAATTGAGATAGAAAAATTGGGTACTTTAGTTGAAGGAAATGTTTATGGTGAACGTATCACTCTAATTATACCTTCTTGTATCTGATCATTGCTTCCGTACGAGTTGTCACTGAGTGTCACTGTCACTCTTCACCTCGCACTCGCCAGTGTTGCACCGTGAAGTGATCAGGGCATCCTTCACAGCCGTGACTCACCCGAGAGCGTTCCCTAAAATGGGCTTGTTGGCGAAGTCCATCTCGTTAATCTCTGTGATGTCAGAAGACCGTACGGTCTTTTCTCCAAAGCCGCTGGAACGCCTTTTGTACTGCTTGCATTATAAATTAAAAGTGTAAGCAGCATCTTTTGGAATGAATATTCGTTGGGCTCGAAAAGTTTTAGCAACCCATTGCGAAATGTGTTTTCTACGTATCATGAAAAATGAGCGTCATCGTCATACATCGTCTCGATGATCAACGACTATTTAGATTTTTCACCACGGTCCAGACCGCAACTTGAACTTTTTCCTGGTGGAAATGAATTTGGCTTATTCTGGACAAATCTTTCGAACGTTAGTGTTACTTATTTATGGTCCTGCTCGTTTGTGAGTTTTCATGGTCGAAATATTCTCAACAGGTACCATCCTTGCAGCAACACGCTCGCTCTTCAATAATTTTTATCATGTCGAGATGTTTCTTCTTAAAGTCTTCGAAACTGACTGTCTGGATTGCTTCTTCTATGTAGTTAGCCTTGAATCCTGTTTGAGAATCCTGGTGATTGAAGATTTGAAAATGCTTTCTGGCAAAATTTCTGTTAACTATGCAAGAATTTTTCTTCCCTCTGTTCAGTACAGTTGCCATGGTTTGTCGTGGAGGAACAGTTTTTAAAGTATTGGAGCTGATTCGGTGTTTCATTTACAGGCTTTGGGAACTGTAGCTCTACATACATCCTCGTGTCTTGTTCTATCGCTTCTCTAGGATATATCAGCCAGTCTCACAGTAGGAATTTAGTAACAATTATTTTCTGATTTTGTGGGAAGTTTATTAAGTTGTTATAGATGAACGAAGCTATAAACTCATGGACGTAACAAACATATGAACAAACAAACGTGTGAACAAACAAACGTATGAACAAACAAACGTAACAAATGATATAGCGTGTGTTGTACAAAATTTCTATCCGTTTGCTTGAATTACTTGTAAAGAATTTTGGAAATTTGTTCAATCTTTATGGGACACCCTATATACTTATGATAATTGTATTGCCGGAGAGTTCCATTCACCTTGATAGTGCTATAGAGGTACGGACGGGGTACGTCTATAGAGGTACATCTCATATGATGTGATAGAAGTACGTCTACCTTGATTACCGTAAAGGTAAATCTTGCTTGATACCAAGCAAAGGCGAATTCCTTTATATCGATGAAGTCAGCTTTCTACCTTGAGATCCCGGAGGTGTTTTTCATCACCTTTCGTTGCTGCAAATAAATGCATGAAGCGTCTGCGTGAGTCCAAATTTGAAAAAAATGCATTTAAATTTTAGCTGCATGGTATTCTGACAAAGTTTCTTATGCTGGTTTTCGCTTTTGGCTTTTGTATTTCATTTGAAAGTGATCTTTATACTTTCGGCGTTGAATGATTTATTTTTTCATCATTTTTTGTGGCATATCGAGAGAATGAGTATTAGAGGTGAAATATTCTTGTATGCCTGTTCGTGTGTTTGGTGCATTTCAATTCTCATTAAACTGTCCGTTAAACTGGCCAATTTCTGCTTAGTGGCTCCCTGCTTCGATTGCACATTTCTGTGATGTGACGTATATAAACTACAATATTTGTGTGCGTGTGGCTCGTAGCTAGAATGATAGTGTGTTTGCCTCCTAGTCAATAGGTCATGGGTTCAACATTCTGGGCGGAGTGCTTTCTGGAGATGGGAAGATTGATCACAATATTCTTCAAAAGGCGGCACATCAGTGTAGCCTGTGCAGGGTGCTGAAACTACTTCCAAGGTCTCCAAAGTTCTCAATGATATTTCCAGTCTCCCGTGAAAGACGAAGACGCAAAAGGTGACGCAGATGGGGGTCTCGTACGCGGAGGTAGGCTCCTGGAAGCGACGCTGGGCGCCTCGCACACCGTATCAGCTAAAGCCACGTCCCTGCTCGGGGCGGTCGGCAGAGCTTCCTTTTGGACTTCAGCCTTGAGGTGTGTTCGCTGTGGCTTGCATACCAAGCCCCGTCTCAAAAAGCTCTTGGACTACGCCTAAAGCTTCCAAGTTTGCAATGCAAGCCCCAGTAATTCTGAAAAGACGGAATTTTACCCGTGAAAACATAATGGGTAGAAGCGTACAGATACAGTAGGGGACAGAAATGATTAATCACTTTGAAGTTTACTTTTTATTAAACGTCTCCCAACTATTAATGCCAACATGCTGAATACTTCTACAGAACACAAATTTTAGATAACAATGTTAAATTTTAAAATGAAATGTATAACGTGACAAGTGTAAGACTTCATATACACTTAAATCATATATGACACGGGACAAAAGTATTTTTAATCATTTTTGTGAAACAATTTTCACGTGAGAATTATGTTATTTTTCCGATCATATCGTATCTGAATTACTTGTAAAACCTTCTACATGTTTCAAAAAGAAAAATCAACTTGGCTCGGCATAGAATTAGGCGAGAATTTTGGATGAGCCGTCTTAACATGATCTCCTAGAGGGCCACATGCTTGCGAATGCTTAATTTCATCCTATGAAAACCCTCTTCGTGCATTTATTGCCAACAAAGGTTGTGCAAGGAAATACTTAGTATTGGAAACTGGTTTGGCTGAATTCTTTTGTCCTGCCCCATGTATGTTTTGTGTGTACACGAGACAATATACTTATTAAACGGGTAATTTTGGTTTATATCTTCTGTACATCATAAATATATATTCTGGGTGAGTTCAACGAATGTTGGGTAGCTAAACTTCTGAATTGTGCTCATCCTGGTTCATGCCAAACTCCTTGAGTGTAGCGCGTAGTTTTGCGTCTGATCGAATAAGAGAGAATTAATAGCGAGGTTTAACACTAGCAATGAAATATCTATGTAATTCCATTACCGCGGCTCAGTTCCCGTGTTCGGGGAAAGTACTACTTATTTCGTTTGGATTTTTATTTTTGTCTTTTAGCGAATTGAAGATATAAATATTCGATCTAGGTAAGTAAATATGCGATAGATCTTGGACAGACGGAACAACGTATGTATACACTGTAGCATAACCTCTTGAACAAAGATTCGTAGCATTGGCAATGGGCATTTATGCTCTGTGTCTGTACGCACTCAAAATTGAAGCTTTCTATTTTGGTTTATATTCATGCCACAATCGTAGGACTTCTATCTAGGCCTTATATCAAAATCTTGTATCTAGAGTATATATGTAACACTTGTGTTTAAGCTTTGTATCTTAGCTTCAATTTCCGCCTTGCACTGTATCTTGCACTCTTATATAGGCTTGGTATCTGAGCCTTGGGTCAGAGTCTTGTAGCAAAGCCTTGTATTTACATAAACTTAGTATTTAATGTTGGTTTGCGTCGCTGCTTTATACTTTATGGAGCGAATTCCAAGCTTTATACTGTGCCGACTTCGTTTTATATTGTGTGTACAGTACACAGTTATTTCTCTAAAGTTCATGAAGGCAGTGGAGTTATTTTATTTCATGTGAGTTGTTAATGTAATTTTCAGGTCGTTTAACTGATGAAAGTATTCATCTCGAAGCATTCATTTAAGTATTAACTAGTTTTACTCCTTTCCTATGCATTTCTAATTGGATACTTTTTTGCCAGTTTGGTGGTACCTCTCCGGGAGCGCACCCAGGAGCAGAGCGACGATCAGGGGGACAACTCGGACTTCAGGTGTCAGGGCTGCCACGCCTTCTTCCTCGACTCCTGCCCCCTGGCGCACTGCAGCAACATGGGTGAGGTTTCTGGGCTTCAGCTATTGGTTCTTCGATATTTTCGACTAGCTTCATCGCTTCACAATTGTAGCGTGGGTCCTTTATCGGAGTATTCAATACAGACTTAGAAGCAGCAGCTGTTAAGAAAGGAAAAAGACATCTCGCTAAATCAGGTTGTTTTTGCATTTTAAAATGTGAACACTCGGTCTGTTTTTTCTGGTTACGTCTTGAAGTAAAATTTCTTTCATGTGTTCTTTTTTGTATCAGCTTTCCGCTAGTTCTTTGTAATTGTCAGAAACTGAAGGGTAATTAGTAATTCTGCTCAATGTTCAAGTTAAATGAGAGCAAACTGTCCTCGAGCATGTTAGCACGTTATTCTACGTTCACATTAGTGTTTCCTGTTTCATGTCATGGAGTTTCATCTAAGTTTTAAGTTTCAACCTGCAACAGTCAAGGAGCAACACAATGATGATGATACGCGCAGGCTACAGATACAGCAACTACAGCAACGCTGGCATCAACGACCCTACCGTGCGCTTTTCCATGGCGTTGCTGAAAGCCTATTTGCTGGAGCAAACCATCGCTGCTGGGTGTGGAGTGGATGGGAGTGATGCGCCCAACACGCAGCAAGACACCACTGAAAAAGGCAAGAACTCTATGGTCGTAGATGTCAATTTGGAAGACTGTTCTGACGTTAAATTTTTCGTATTACGTATCCTATCACATATTTCATATTTTGTATTCTGGGTTGTGTCGAGTTTTATATTGTATGGTTTTTGTTGTAGCTGGTATTTTATGGTCCTGTTCTTTCTCGGAGTTATAATGGTTTCCTCGGAACCAAGCGCTCAAGTATGTTAGTGTACCCAATTTATGAATTAAAATTATTTGTAAGCGGCCAAAAATGCACCATAATTTTAAATTAGTTGATATTTTACACTGCCTTTGAAAATGTTACCTCAGAAACTATGCAGGTGCTCTTCTTCATAAAGGCGCAATCGAGATAAGTGAGGTGAACTTTTGATCTTGCCTAGTATGGGCGACTTCTCTCGTCAGGTCGGTGTAGATGCATACTTATGACGGTGCACTGTTGGATACTTATGTACAAAGCGAAATTTTTCGAATTACTTCTATGGGCAGGAGATTTATAAAATTGGGAGACACCGATAAATTTACGGGGGGGGAGAAAATTGATAAATTATGTATATTTTATAAAATTGTATTCATATTATAGCACTTTTGCATCCATTCTTGATTTGTTCGAAGGTCTGTAATACTTCAGTGAAGATTTTTTCAATTTCATGAGTCTCAAAATGAGCGAGAAAAAATAGACTGCTGTTGCTTCAGCTGAAGGGTTCCGATCAGCGCTCATAAGAATGGATCATGCATTGAAGCTTAAGTCAATTTAACGAACAAAATTGAGGATATTAAAATGTATGATGCTGATTCTATGGAATTTTTATGTTATAAGTCTTTGTATTTAACTTGTATGGGTTCAACTTCACTGAGAATTGAAGTTAGATTAAGTTCAATTATGGTCATTGCTGTACTCTTTAAGGGAATATTTTCAACATTAATTTTGCATTTCCAATTTACTTTCTTGTGTTACTGGTCTACAAGATAAGTCAGAGCTAAAATATGTTCCTTATTTACACACGGCCTCGTGCTGCTAGCGTACTTGATACTTAAGACCCTTTAGTTACTATCTCAACACAGAGGTACCCCAACAGCCATCATTGAGCGCAACTGCTGCTTCACGACTCGTGTTTTACCCCCATGTTCCCTCTCGCACCTCATAACTCAATTGAATACTAGCGTGGTCCCATTTTGAAACGTAGAAGCCTCGCCTAATTCACATGTCGAGTCTGCCCGTTGAGCGTTGTGAACATGGCCCGTGCAGTGGTGCAAGAGATGGCGCGCGCTGTTCTGCCTGAAGACACAGTTTTCGGGCTGAGCTTGCTCCTCCAGCTGCATCAGCTGCAGCTGGCGCATGATGTTCTCGCCGCTCTGCCCACCACCGATATCACCGTACAGGTACGCTCCTCTTCTGCTCGGCGTCAAAGGAAATCCGTATAATATTAGAATTCGTTGTTTGAGTCTTGCGGATCCTGTGAGTTCGATAGTAAAATATTGTTTCATTTTTCGTGTGTTGTTTTCTACATGCTACTACGCACGATGTGCCCAATCTTTGTTAAATCGATATGTCTGGGTTAAATCTAGACTTTGAAATAAAAGATTGTTCTTATACTATACAATAAGGGCTGCGCTAAAGATAATTATCATTTGAGGAATATCGTGCGATCACTCTCTCTCGTAGAATTGGAATAGGTAGGTTACCTGGGCTCCTCACGAGGAGTGTAATGGTGCTGGATTCTTAAGGTCTTTAGGAGCTAGCAATTCTCGTGGGTATCCCTGACGGTTGTGCAGAATCAACAATTGTTCTTGCGGGAATCGCTTCTGACTTTATTTTGTAGTTGAAATAGATAAGAGGCTTATAATTTACTTTTACTTTTTTTTCTCGTGAGACACACCGGTTTTTCGCGTGACTGACTTGCTGCATAAGGGTTTTTTAAACCTTTTCACTTTACCTTTTAGCTTCTTTATGAGATACATTTTTTTTAGCTCCGCTGTTGTGTCTACTGAGATGAATTTTAGAGCTCTGGTGGCGCTGTTATTCAACTGTGTTTACCGAGTTTCTCCGGTGAGGGATGCGTCGCACGAGCAGAACTGTGTTTTTAATAGCAAAATTTCCTCCAGCTGTTCCTTGCGTGGTCATCGTTTTAATAAATCCTTCGAGAAATAGTTCATTGTTTCTTGTTATATATAACCGAAATTTCGCTTGAACAGTTCATTTCTAATATACTAAATTTTTTATAAATCGTATGAAATCTTTCACACTGTATTAATGAGTGTACTCCTTGTAGGTGTGCCAGTACTACTACGCACTCCAGATCTACAGCAGCCTACACCCCTGGCAGCAGCCCCGCATGGCCCCCCTGTACCACCACGATCCCGCCGTGGTAAGCGCGTGTGCTGCCCTTGTTGCCCTCAAGTACAAGGAGGCTTGCCAGCAACGGTCTGCAGGTATTCCCTCTAAGGATGTCGAAGCAGCCGGTTCAGTCGAGCAGTTTCCCTACGGCGCGAAACTTGAAGTCGATGGCGTGAAAATTTTCACTGGGGAGCAGGAGGTGGATGAGAAATTGACAAAGTTGTATGAATATTTTTGCTCTTCTGAGGAGCTTTTGGATGATTTCGTTCAAGGAGAAGCCCTTCATCGACTTGATGCAGGCGTGGACACTGTGAGGTTCCTTAACGACCCCAGCTACAAGGAAGACACCGTCCTTGGATTATGCATGACGACTGATGCAAGCATGCTGGACCTCGCCATCGTGTTGGCGAGGAAGTACAAGGTGTCTCTGTGGGACGTGCACATGACTCAGCTTCAGTATATGCTGAGCTCAGACCTTTCAACTGACCAGGTCGCTGAGAACATCAAAGCCAGGAATGCCATGCACGAGCTTAAAACGAAGCCACAGTTGTTCGTGGAAACGCTGCAGACCAAAGTCCTCGCCCTCATTGATGGTACAGATCACGCGAGACTCGTGCTCTTTTATTCGCTTATTCAGGATGCTGCGAAACGGTCTGAAGAGCCGTCTTTGATTGCTGTGAAAGCTGCCGCTGAGAAACACATCGACGTGCTAAAGGAGCTGATGAAACTTGCTCCCTCGCTCAGTTACCATCACCTCCTCAACAGGCAAGCGGACACGCTGTCCCACCTTGGTGAGTTGATGTGTCTTTTGATGTAACGACAATTATTTGAGGCTATATCTTTTAATAACATAGGTAATCACAGCTTTAACAAAGATAATTATCGTTAAAAATCTTTTTAGAGATATTAAGAAAATTTTTGTAGGTATGTGAGGCATCTCTTGTCATCTGGTGAGAGCTGTTGGGAGACCATACTGTACTCGCGTACTGTACTCGGTGTGTTCTTTTCTTCAATTGACGATTCTGTGATATGGGGACTGGCGTGCCCAGAGAGCGCTGTTAGGTTACCACAGCTTTAGCTTGGCATTCGGGACTTTTAATCTTTCAGACCCATTTTGTTTCTTTCCATTTCCATGCCTTTTTTCTGTTTATTCTTCATTTTTTCTTCTTATTCTTTCTTAACTTGCTGTTCTTATACGCATGGGATCTTGTATGGAAACACACCTTGTGCATAGATTCTACTGTTTTTAAAGACCGTACTAGATAGTCTCTCCTTTCCGCGCTCTTTAGACCTTATTTCACGTGGGCATGGAGTTTTAAACTGAATAGTGATCCAATCTTAAAAGATGTGTTGTAAAAAGTCGTGGATGTAAAGGCCAGCACTGTGATCATGTGATATTATGTACGATCGGTTTTAATGATTTGGAGTTTTGGAATATTTTTTGGGCTTCAGTTTGTGCAGTTAAATAAAAATGGTATAACTCCTAGGTACATTTAGATTGACAGGAAGAATGAATTCGCTGTGTTTTTCGTATTGTACAGCTCGAGCCTAACACCTTCGCTGCAACTTACTATTATGGACTACCATTCGCTCAGAATAATATAATCGGCTGTCTGTAGTCGATTATTTCCTTCTACACTGTAGAAGGTGCAAAGATCTTGTCTCCTTGTGATTTCCTTACGTAACGTGCCAGGCGCCGTGGTGAGTGAGAGCAACATCAAGCCTCTGGCAGCCCTCCTGTTGCGAGTGCCTTCAGCAGCAGCACCCGTCACCTGCAGCAACCTCTACTGCGCCTACGGCATTACACGTTTCTTCGCCCGTGTCAAGGATCACAAAGCCATGTCTGATCGTCAGGGGGTGGACAGGTGAGGCTCTTTCTCTTTATCCTAGCTCTTTACCGATTAATTCGGATGCTGAGTCAAAATTATTCGTTTCTTTTTCTTTATGTTTATAACAACGTGTGAAACATTGCACATATCTTCCTTTGCATGATGTGCAAGTTCTAGGTGATCCTTCCATTTACAGCTACACGCTATGGAATGATTTAAATCATAGCAATCTCCAAAACTCATCAGATTGAGGTGCAAATTTTACCATTCATTTAATTGAAGCATTTAGCAGGGTATGTATGTACTGCTGTGCGTCTGCTCGCGTTTGCACGTCTTATGCGTTATCGTATTGTGCAGGTTCGAAGAAAGTGTGTCGCAATATTGGCATGAGCTGTCGGCTGGGGACGCCCTAGTGCTGGTACGGGCGCTGGTGCTCTCGGAGGACGCTTTCAAACTTGTGCCCCTCACGGCACGAGTCGCCGTCGCCCAGGCCGCACTGGACAGGGCCACCACCACCACCAGCAAGCAGGACCGCCAGCATGAGCAAGTGAGAAGTATTCTTGCTCTCTAATGCATTAAAATATAACTGGGCGACATGATAGAAGAGCTGATTCGAATTAGCTCCTTTGCTCGTAGAATTCTTCAACTCAGTCAATCTTCATTTCAAAACATAAGTCAGAGAGTGTACGACTGGGAAATTAAGCTTCCTTTTTTTAACAGTCTTAATAAGAATATTAGTACTCATCGACATTTTTTTGTGTATCTAAAGGGAGCTATCGTATAACGAAGTACTAGTAGACGCACCCCGCCAAAAATGATGGGACAAATGATATGAAATTCCTCGGACGCGCTCTTATGTACGGTAACTCTGACGTAAAATAATGTTATTTTCCGTATCTTTGGCACGGACTGCCCTATCTGGCAGTCTCGCTATTGGATTAGGAATATGGACCAGGAATTTTCTCCTATCTAAATCCTCAAGAGAGTGACAGAGACGGACTGACCATGCAAGCAAGCAAGCAACACTGAGCTTTTATTATATAGGGGGATTATTTCAGGGGTAATTTCTCAGTTTCCACGCTTTGAATGTTTGGATTTTGATAATTGAAAGCGTTTACCTCAACCTAAGTGCATCTTCGGTCTTGGCATGTGTACTAAAGTTTGAGCTTGCTGACCACAGTTCCGTGCAAGTTTGGTATTGTCGGTCGGTGTCGGTTCTAATCACTGTGCCTCCAAAGAACGAGCAATTTGAGCTTAATTTTAAAATCTTCGCAAAAACGTGGAAATTCCTCTCACGACGCTTCAGTTTTGTAGATCTTAAGCTATATGTTAACTTTTGACTGGTCAGCAGAATACATTATCCTACTAGTGTTTTTCGCTCATTCTCAGTAGCTTCGTAAATGCTGGACGAGGGCAAGAGTGGACGACAGTGATGCGGTAGGCTAATGGATGCGTTTCTTTTTCCTGGAGTTGATATCAATATTATTTGTAATAGAAATACGAACGGAACGAACAAGATATTAACTGTCTATCTAAGAGTTGAAAAAAATGTATCATTTTATAAAAATCTCGCACACACTTTTCAATAAAAGATTAGTGTCCTAATCGTCCTTCTTCTACTTAAGTGCTGATGACATTTCTAAGGAAGATTTTATTGTATCAATGATACGATTTGCTATTATTCTGAACGAATATTTATGTGGAGTTTTGGCATCTGAAATGTGTGCAGGACTGGAGCGCGACAGTGACTGAATTAAGTGCATGGTTCGCTCATCTCGACAGCCTTCAGAGTCCTGCTTTTGCCGCTCTCATGTCCGGCCCAGATCTCGCTCTTCGACACTACGCCAAGATGGTGAGCACTTGTAGACTTTGGTTAACTTGAAATCCTTTTCATTTGGAAATATTGGCGGCATACATATCAGGAATCGAGTAGACATTTCGGTAGAATAATGACCCACCATTTAATTAGCGACCAGTCTGATATTTTACTAATGTATTTCACGGCATACCATGGACTTTTGAAAAATCTACAATTAGTATAACAAACTAAAAGATAATGCCGTCCTCTATAATTATACTCCTCACACGTCGTTCTACTCTTGGCCATGTAGCTGCTCTCAAATACTTGCAGAGATGGACGAATTGTGCTCAGGGAGCAAAAAAATAATGCTTTTCTATCGTCTCCAGTGTCCATAAACGGCATCAATCATAGTGCTTTCCTCATGGTTAATCTCAACGTTTTCTAGCACCCGTTCGGCCCACTGGTAGAAGGGATATTCACGTATAAAATTTCAATATTTCCCGTTCTATTGCAGTATGCAACCAGTGACGGTTCGACATCGGCTGCGACAACGGTGTGCAACAAAGCTTTGCTTGGAGGCTGTGATCTCGCGGTGCTGAGGGAGCTGCTCGAGGTAATGCCACAAGACGCAGCCCCTCAACCAGAGGACGCTCTGCACAGTCTCGTACAGCGCGCGTTTGATGCCCTCACTGGGCAGGGACAACAGGCAAGTCTGGTCTCTTTGCTTGTGGTTTCGGTCGCTTGCAGAGTGCTAGTGATAGTGAGGTGCAGTTGCCCCTTTAGTAACGAGAGAATACTGGTGATGTTGATGTGCAGTTGGCCCATTAGTTACAAAAGAGTACTAGTGATGTTGAGACGCAGTTGCCCCGTTAGTAACAAGAGAACTACGTTCGAGGTTAGAATACATGATGGTGTGTGCAAGTTACAGTATAGAAAATGAGCATGCTGTAATGAATCATATTTTGACACACAGTGAACTCGCTGATTAAATGTACTTATTGGGTTTCTTGATCTCGGTGCGAGGTGGTGTCGAGTCGTCTCGAATGCTATTTTCGGTGACATGCATCTTTTTGTGTTACGGTGTACACACACTCTGAGGCAAATACTGGCATGTTTTCCCCAACATAGTAGCGGGTCGTTCACAAGAGGGAATGATCAGTCCCTCGAACAAACAAAATGACGTCTGTAGGAAGCTATCTCACACATGCATGGCACAACTCATGGTGCTTATGACCAATTTTTTAGCATCTTGCCATCGTGAGGATCCTCAGTATGTAAATTATCGAAAGATGTTTTGGTCAATTACCTAATTTTTTGGCAGTGTTCTTTTTTTTTGTCTTTACTCAGGAAGTTAGGAAGGTCAAATGGTAGGTGACAGTGGAGAATAAATTCACCTTATGTACTAAGGCTATTTTCATTCAAAGTGTTAATGCAGTTTATGCGTACCTGATGGCTTGAGTTCCTCCTCAGAATTTTACGGAATGAATTTTCAGAGAAGACTAAAATTTATATAATATACAAGATGCTCATATTTTCGGTAATCAATGTACTAAAGCTTTTTTTGTATGTAATTATTATAAAAGGAATGTAGCTTGAAGTTTGAGTATGTGTTACCTTCAAGGAAACTGTTTATTTAGCTTAAATGAGTGCAGCATGGCTGGAGATGCTCGAATAATTCAATATAAAATTTACTATTGTGTATGGCTATCTTTTCAAGACGAATTGTTGAACGATTTTTTAACGAATGCTATTATTGTAGTGTTTATATTTATCTACTTTCCATTTGATTTGTGTTTGAACGATCTAAGAAATGGATATCACTATTCCAACAGAGAAATAATACCTTTCAGATATTGTTCATATGCATCAATCACTATTGTACTCTACTGAGATAGTGAAGCGCTACCCGGATCCATTGGGCACTGGTTCAGAGCGTATTATCCTACATTCTCGTACAAATTAGAAACGTTAATATGTTACTTCATATGAAATCCTTCGGTTTGTATTTTAATGTCTCAAAACCTGAAGTTGAAAATATTCCTGTTCATGTATTCTTATCTTAGAAAAAACAATAGCTAACTTACGTAGCTGTTTTCAAGAACAACTAAGAAATGTAGTTTAATATGTACAGGAAGATAATGCTCAGAATTATTAGAAGTATTGTTTTGATGACTGCAACGTTGCTGAGCAGCCCGACCCTCTGCTGCCGGAGATGCTGCAGCGCAGCAGCGAGGCCGAGCAGCACGTGTGGTGGGTGGAGCGCGTGCAGCACCTCTGCAGCGTGCTGAGCTGCGAGCTGCAGCAAGACAACGACCTGATCATGGAAGAGCTGCTCATGGAGGGCGCCAGGGAGACGGCGCTCTGCGAGGATGTCGCTCTGCATCACAGGCTCGCCGTTTTCAGGGCGTTTTGCGAGGTGGTTGTTCACAACTCCTACTTCTAAGTAGAGATTTTTTCCATTTCGTCCAATCTACTGCGTTAAGATCATGTACAGAGACCGAGTCGTAGCTCCTCTGTACTCTTTAATATCTTTCAACGTTTGAGACAAAATTTTACTATGTTGCCAATTTATTTTGCCTTCATTTATATTTTACTTTCTCACTACCCACCAAAGTTGCTCGCTGTTCAGAAGGAACCCCTAGTCCTTGTTCTTGCCCCTCGAGTACCATGCCTTTCATGTGTGAAGGACGATATACGCGTGTCAATATTGAGCAAAATGCTTTTAGCCTTGTAGGAATCGAGCTCTTAAACTGCTTTTAAAAGCCTATTCTTCTACCTAAAGCTTACCACTATCAGGAGATCTGAAAAGCTACTTTTCTTCAAATGAATTACACTCGCGTGTAGTATTTGACATGTCTGAAACTGTGTTTCGAAATGATTATTTTATAGTAAATTATTCATCGTTGTCGCATTGGTCGTGTTTTTCAGGCACAACTCCCCTTGTTAATCCAATATTTATTTTCACTCATTTCACAGAACTTACCGACGTCAGAGGAAGACAAAAACCTCCTACTGTATTTGGAGACTCGCAGCCTCCTCGCTCCTGTTGACTTTCCCATCACCTTCACCTCGCAGGCTCCTGTTGTGGCTGCTGCTGCAACTGAAGGTCAGCTCCCCACCATTTAGTAGGAATGGGTTACACTCAAACCTTCCTTAGTTTGCATGACGTGCGTAGTATGCCTCTTGCTTTTGCTGTCCATGAAAATTGACCTGTGTTCGTTGATAATAACTCCTATATTTATGTTATTGTTCTCTACCTGTCCTGAAAATAAACTGCAAATTTTGTACGACGTGTGCTGGGAAATTGAATGAGATGCAAATGAATATCAAAAATGTCGTTCTCTTGGACAAAGAGGGTGCGTTGTCAAATGTTTATTAAATTTCATATTTATATTTAATATTTTAGCTATGCTTATGTGAAACGTGTTTAATGAACTCACTATTTTCCAACAATTTTTTTGTCTGATTCGTTTGAATTTTTTGAAGAATTCAAAATTATTGGATTGTTTTAACGATGTGCTTCTGTAGCTCACCTTAGATGAATATCTTCACAGATTATATTTCTGAACAATGAACGCACCCACAAATATAGGGATTTTATTAGTGACAAATGACAAGAATAAGTGTCAGTAAATGAATTTGAGTGTAGTCCTCTATAGAGGTAACTTAGATGACCAATTTAGTGATCGCAGTCATCTGCTAATTACTTTGATGGTTTCTTCTTATACAAGTTCATTTCTAGTGGATGCAAATTCATAGGAAGCAATTACAAAGAAGCAAACTGTTATTAAGAATTTTAGTGAATCTGATTTAGAAACCAATAAAACTAATGAATATATCTGTGCATATAAACAAAGTTGAGAAAAACTGAGGTTTGCTGTACAGATTTCATTTCTTCTTGGGAATCTCTATGTTGTAGAGTTAAGAAAGGCATGTTGTCGACCTTTGTCTTTAGCCTCATTCTCTTTAGAAGTGGCCAAGGTTGTGTACTGCAGATTTATCGATAGAGTGATTGTGATGTCTAGTATGGAAGTAGTTCTAAGGTATCTTAATTTTTCCATCTCCTCCATTTCGTGAATGTAACATTCAATATCATTTCATCATTTTCTTGTTCGAGGGCAAGGTCTTTCATCCTTACCTGTTTCTCATTTTTTTAGTTCTAGGTATTTTTCATACCCTGAGAACCTATTCAGGCGAAAAAAGCTCTTTTCTTTGAAGTATAAATTTGCCAGATGGAGATGCCTGTCCGAGCACAGACGTTATAGAGATACAAGTGAGCTCCGTGAGCACTTCTGGGAGCCGGGAGCGGCTTTTAGAAGCCCTGGTGGAGGCCGGCAGCAGCCCTCAACGTACTGGGGCCCTCCTGCGGCTGCTGCAGCTCTGGCCTCCCTTCTCACAAGAGGTAGCAGCGATCCAAAGCATTTGACGTTCTGCGTCAAAATTGTCCAATTTTCCCCATCTTGAAACCCACTATTCTAGCTTGTTGGGGAAAAAACAATCATTCGGACAGCACGAGTTGTTTAAATCCAGCTGGATACTTTGTGATACTACAGTGCATTTTACTTGAGTATGCTAGTGTGTTATACTAAATGAAACATTTAAATATCTATACTATATTTAGGTTTTATTACCTCATATTTTATGAACAATAACTCATTTAATGATATTGCATGTTCAGTGAAGTAATTGTACTGATAATTACCATGTGTTCTTTAAGGTTTGTAAAATTTTAGCGTTCCAACTGTACTGTTAGATTATGCAAAATCGCCATAAACATTAAAAATAAGCGAGAAGCCTGACTTAACTGAGAAGATCGTGCTAAAATTACTTCCATGCTTAGGACCGGTATGTCAACACTAGAAATATTAAAAAAAGTTGCGTCGTGATCGTGGTACTATCAAATCATTTGTCTTTTGTGGTAAAACATGCAGAGAGACACGCCAGAAAGAGCGCATTTACCAAAGTTATCTGCAAGGGATATTCATAAAATAAGATTATAAATTTTCAAAACCCCTCATTCAACCAGCAAGAGTATATTTGAAGTAGCCATTGCACCAACAGTTGTTAAAACTACCAAGTGTAGGATCCTTAATAGCCTTGCCAAGGTGACGAGTCCCAACAAAAAGCTTCATTGAGCGAAGCAGACAGAGCCAAAAGAGTGGAATGGGCACAGAATTAGATCGTCAATTCCAGCATCTGGTTGGATTTTAAAAGGTTGTTCGGCTGGAGTGCGCGTTTGTCGACAACAATGTTGCGGGGAATCATATTTTGGACAAGTATCCAAGAAGATGAATTAATTTGCCCCTACAATCCATCAAAATGGTTCAAATTAAATTCAAATTCATATTGTAAGCTCTTGAAGGATACCTTTCTTACCTGGCTTGATGATCAACCAATTATGAAAAAAGGTCTTTGATATTTCAACAGGATAAAGTATCTGTTCACAGATCAAAGAACACTACCAAATGGCAGTTGAATCATGGATTCAAAGGTCACAATTTAAAGGCGTGCCTTCCAAACGGTGCCGATTTGTATTCCACAGAAGTGTACGGTCTGTTATCAAGAGTAGGATTTATGCTGGTACAAGCAATATTCAAGCTTTGAGGTCCTGTAGGAAGCAACTGAAAGTGATTGTCGATCAAAAAAACTCTGAGGTAGAATTATTTATTATCGTTTGCTCCTTATGTACATCTTAACGTGAACCAATTCACAAGTACATGTTATATTTCCTGTCAAGAAAATCTTTACAAAAGAGATATCCATGGTGAAATCACTCGTTTGTCGCTTGCGCAAAAAGTCCTGTCGTATTAATTAAGTAGAAATTGTCAGATATTTCTGAATAGAAGATAAAGTTTTAGAATCTTATTTTATCGCTCCTTTGAGGAGCTTTTGATTTTTTCATTGGCTGTCTTGTATAATTGCTGAGCTGTTCGGGATTCTTTGTGAAATTTTTAGAGTTCATGTGGTGACGCTTGCAGCACTTATCAATATTCTATCACCGTAAAGTAGTAGAAATGGCCACGGAACAAGTCAATGAATGTTCATTCATGTAAGTACGGGCTTTCTCATCAATTTTTATGAATAGATTTCCTTCAGTTTAAAAGCTGATTTTATGCTAGCGATATTAGTTAAAGTTAATGCAACTAAAATGCGTGTGGCAGGTGTACGAGTCATTGACGGGCAACCCCTGGGAAATTCTTGTGACGAGACTGGTGGGCGAGTGCGACGCGACTGGACGGGGCCTGCCTGTGGACACCATCTGGGAGACCGTGAACACTGCGCTCGTTAAGCAACAGGTACTGTGGACGTTCTCTCTTGCTGATTTGACGCTGCCTTAGGTGTGTTGCAGCGGCTCCTAGTACCACTAAGGCCATAGGTACTAAGTAACGCATTTTTTTTCAAATGAGACTAATTGGATGTGGTCAAGGGTTCTGTAATATCCGTATTACCCTATCAATAAATATTGTTTAGAGCATATCGTGAAAAGTCATCCAATGACTGTAAGATCCTGCACTGAACGTTTAGTCCGGAAAATACTAAATGTATGAATAAAATCTCTAATCTAACAGGAAACTTACACTTGCTCCATTAGTGACGGACTTGCAACCTTTATTTTGCATACATTTCTAAAGAAATAATTCAGTACTCGTTACGGGGTATACCAAGTTTTTTTTAATAATGACAAGCTTATGCTGCGTGAAAAAAAAGTAAATAAATATTCAAAAAATATCATTCGTATTTTACGAGCTGTAGTTTGTTTTCTAATCGTCATTGCAATGTATTGGGAAATATTTTTGAAACGTTACACAAATTTTAAAGTTTGTGTAACATCTTCCATAGTTTACTTACTCTCGCCTTTTTTTATTTAAAAACTGGTCTGTTGAACTTCAAGATAAATTTCAGGGAAATAATCGTTTATTACGTTTTGATTGCAGTTCTTCCTACTTCTATTGACTGGAAGTTGCTATGCTTGCATGATCTAAATCGAAATGTTAAAGATTTTTCACACAGGGTGTTCTGAAGAACCTTTGCAGTATTATTTAATACAGTATATGATAAACCCAAATATCTTACATTTAGCAGGAATTATCGCCTAAGTAGCATTGTGTTAGTTAGCTATGTTGGGGCACCTTGATTTGTGGGCTTCACTTCATTTGAAAGCAATAAATGGATGCGGTTTCTTTAGTGGATTTAGCGGGTGGATGCCGTTTCTCTTCCCTCTAGAGTCAGAGGATAGGCGAAAAGGTTGCGTTAATTAAGTTTGTCTACCGTATGCTGTAGAGACTGGCGACCCCAGGGGGGGTACTGTTAGGTTTCCTCAGCTACAGATAGCCCTTCGGGACTTCTATCTTTCGTGGCCACTTTACATCTTTCAATTTTCCCGCTTTTGCTATCTCTTCTTTGTCTCTTCTTCCTCTTCATTCTTTGATTGCTGCTTCTATGCAATTGAAGAGATAGCTGAGCTTGAACTTGAAAGGTGGTACAAAGAAATTTCATCGAATATTGTGAAGACCTAAACCGATAACATTCATTTGAAACGTGTGGCTAAATATCTGTAGAAAATAAAACAGTGATGTCGTGAAGTAGTTATGGTATATTAAAATATCAATAGTTT
>VOMN01058595.1:0-14920 GCA_014899125.1 Orchestia grillus | reverse complement strand
AACGTGCATTAGGGGGTGTGTACGTGTGAGTAGAGTGTAGGTTTGTGGGTGTATGTGGGCGGTGTGTGTGTGGGGATGAGGGGTGTGCGTGTGTGTGTGGGGCGGGTAGTGAGAGGATGTATGAAAGAGTGTATGTGTGGGAGAGGGTGGGGACACGGGGGTGCTTAGGGATGTATGGTTATGTGGAAGAGGTGTGAGTGTGTGTACAGGTGTAGGGAGGAACGTACATAGGTGTTTCGGGGTGTGGAGGCATGTAGGAGCGTGTGGATAGAGGGAATATGCCTCTAAGTAGATTTGACCTCTAATGGATATTTCCCTCTAACTCGGTCATAGTGGATCATACCTCTGACTGGGTGGATCATACCTCTGACTGGGTGGGTCATACCTCTGACTGGGTGGATCATACCTCTGACTTTAATGCAAAATGTGCAGGTCATTAACTGTCGCTGGACAAATTGCTTTCATTGTATGAGCAAAAGTATGTCCTCTTCATCATTGATGCATGCTTCATTACCTTCAGAGGAGCTCTGCTTAAAAATGGAGAATATAGATATAAATAGGGTGTATGGGCTACTTGAGGACATTTTTAGTATGCTAAATAAACAATAATATTTGACCAAAAAATGTATGTTTGTATTTAAATAAAATTTGTATGAACATCCTTGATAGAACCTCTTTATCAAATAATAACTGGTCACTTTTGGCTTCAATGACTGTTTTTATGCGGGTTCGAAATCTTTGACAAGCTGAAATTAAGAGGTCCTTATTCATTATATATTTCGGACATCATCTGAAGAATGCCGGCCTTTAATGAAGCTATGGTACCGTGAGGATGTCGATGTCTCCCTTTTAACAATGCTTCACACTGAATAGTCCGCAGGATTTAAATTTGGCGAGCTTGGGGTCCACAAATTGGGTTGTCAAATGAGCGCATAAATTCTCCGATAACTAATTTTGGGTTACTATGACTTCGTAAGAAGCTGCTGAGTCTTGCTGGAAGACGTACGGTCTTCCATTGGATGCTCTATCAATCCAGGGCTTAACAACTGTTTTTAGAACATCAACGTAACCAGCAGCATTAACCCTAAGACCTTGTGGAAAAATATACAGGAGGTGGCATGACGTGACCTTCACTACTCACAGCTCCTAAAGTCATCACAGTAGCCAGAAATTTGGTGTGCAACACTCTAGGTTCATTTCTTGGGTTATCATCTTAATTTAAATGGGTTATATGAAATAGAGAAAATGTTATGAATGATTATAATGCGTGATGAACTGAACAGCCCTCGCACTCTGCAGATCTTTTTCATCAACAAAAGTTATATTATCCTTGTCCTCGAGTATCAATGCCACCTTTCAAAAATACTCCTCAAAAATTTATCTTTCGAAATGCATCAAACGAGAACCTTTTTATAACTTAAGCAAATATCTACAGCTCGATTTGGATTTCTTACTCAGGACATTTCCGTGGAGTTTGATCATTCAGTGATCAAACTTAGAGATTTATTCGATACCGGAGCTATTTTTGCTAGAAGCACAGACTGTTCCGAAAACTTTTCATGTTACATGCATCATTTTGCTCAGCTCAGGCCATCTCTTTTTGAAGCAATTTAAACGCTGGCCGCTCTCTGTTTCTTGATAAATCATCGAAGGCTGCCGACCAATTTCCCGGGCAGCGATGCTGTCACAGTTTTGCACACGATTGGAACAACAACGTCTTTTGTCGAACTTTCGAATCCTTGGAACTTCGAGTGTAAACTAAGAAAGGAATGAGGTCTTGGATCAAATTCGCGTAAGAAAAACAGGTCGTTTGCTCAGTAAAATAAAACTGTATTTGTTCGTTCATTATATCGTCGTGATTTCAGGATTTTTCCAGAAAATTTCATGTTGGTACAAGATCAATATAGGAGGCACTTGTAATTATTTGTATCATTATCTCTAGCATTGAGAGTTCACTTTTTTTAATTGTCCGTATAGATATCCTATCGCCTGTTTAAGGCATTCAGACCTTGGTTCTTATCATTAACCTGGGTGAAAGATATTCATCAGGTATTTTTAGGTAATGTTTGCCTTTAAGGCGCTACTCATTTTGCGCTGAGCGATAGGCCAGTGAATTGAGAATCAGAACTCTAGAAGTCTCAAGGTGACGTCCACACTTATTATGAAGGTTGCAGTCTTACTCATTGTAATCTTACTCATTGCAGTCTTACTCATTGTAGTCTCACTCATTGTAGCCTTACTAATTGTAGTCTTACTCATTGTAGTCTCACTCATTGTAGTCTTACTCATTGTAGTCTCACTCATTGTAGTCTTACTCATTCAATGCTATGTATGTGACAGGTTTTGGAATAAACGATTTCTTTTCCTTTCATTTCCTATTTTAATCTACAACATCAACTCGCGCCCACACCCCGGAACGATGGGTCCCTGCGAGGGACTATCAAGACGCTGCAGCGGGCGAGCAGGCAGTTCTCAGCCACTTCGAACTGCAGCCGCGGTGTCCGAGCTCTCGTCATGTCTGCACACAATTGCTGCCCCTCAGCTCCACGTATATTGTATTTTTTATAATTGGCACGAGGAACACTTTTCCTTCTAATAAACTATTTCCACCAGCCACAAGGTTAGCGCGCGCTAATGACTGGCTTTATGTTGAGACACGGCTAAAGAAATATTTGGCTTGGAATTAATGACTGGCTTTAAATTGAGTCACGGTTAAAGAAATATTTGACTTGGAGTTGAAGCACTAGGATTCGCTGATGTTGCTGTTTGGTTAAGTTATTTTCTTCTGTGTAGGGTGGGTAGATGACCGACTGAAAATTTGTAACCCTAAATGGACCAATTTAGTTTTTGAATGCACAAAACCTTAAAAAATATTCTTCAAATGAACGACATGTTAACCAATGTAGAAAAATACTGTTTAAAAGAACGAAATATTGCGAAAGCAATCGTTTCCATTTCATGCGACTGTGGGCATATTCACCCTAGTTTTGAACGAAACAATATGAATGTGCAACTAAACTGTATCATTCATGATGTCCACAATAGATGACATTAGGCCTTGTAGGGTGAAATGAGTGAAGTTAAAAGCTAGCTATCTTGAGCGGACACCCCCAGGGAAGACAGGCAGCGAAGCGTTCTAATGAAATCAAAATAATAACAGGAACATGCGAGAAAATTACTAGCAATTGATAAGAATCAATAAGAGCTTTAAACGCAGTTCGAAATTCAGGATAGCGTTTGTAACTGAACAGGACTTTCAGAGTTCCCAAGTTTGAAACGAACGTTTTAATTCATCTAGAGAATACAAATGTAATAACGCAACTAAAGGCTCGAGCGCCTGACTTCAAAGTGTTCTGGAAGTGCACGCCGTGAGTCGTTAGGGTATGTCGCAGGGAACTGAGACGGAAACGGTCGCAGACGGAGCAATCCTGTTAACACTGTCGTGATGTATATAATGTAGAATTTACTCTTGCATATATTTTGTAAATAATAATTTATATTGTATATAAATAGTTACCTTTAAGGAACAATTCCTCTTAAGTATTTGTACAAAGGTTAGCTCAGGTGTATGTGGGTGTCTGTGTTACCTAGTGATGCTAGAACTGTCACAGCTTACCACGAATTTCAAGGAATCAAAAAAGAATACTGAATGAACTCAAAACAAAAGGAACTCAGAATGAACTGAAAATTAAATAAAAAATCTTGAAGATTTATAACGAGGATATTCCTAATTATCCCTCCATATCCCAAGTCGTCCTCAACTAGAGACCTTAACAATACAGCTGCGCATCGTTAGTGAGCGCTTGGGGGCTCGAGCGTTCAAAAATTTTATTTTCTGTCATGATCTTTCTTCGTTTACACGCTCTCATATATTACGTCCCTTAATTTTTAATTCAACTTAGTAATCTAATAATAATTCTCGAGTCTCAGAAAGATATTTTCTTTCTGTCATTCGAAATCAATCGAAGGCAGCTGACGTACGTGCGAACACGCTTGACATTTTTTTTGCCTGCTTATCCGGTTAAAGTTTACTGAGTAATATTAGACGATTATTATGGAATTTTTTATGTTTTTGTTCCGTATTTCATGGAGCAGGCACAATCGCTGCCTTGTTTTAGGAGGCTTACGTAGAAGCAGGCCCTTGTTCTCCCCCTAACTTTATTACCCCAAAGTTAAACTCCACGGAACTCGAGCGCCCAAAATCCAATCTTTGCCAGACAGGCACCGAACTATTCCTGCACCAATACGGAAAGCTAATAAAAACATTACATGGCACAATTTAAAAATATACTACGGTGACATTGTAGTCCCAGTTGTTCTTATGTGATTTTCATTCAATTGTAGAGGTGTCATTAACACCAGTGACGAGAAACGAGAGGAATAATTGATTAAAAATGTTACCCCTTGTCTTGCCACAGGCGATTTTTTAGCTTCAGAATTCGCTCACATGGTTCTAGCAAAAGATTTTATGATCCACACAAATTCTATAATAAGCAGTGAATTCAAAACCTGATGACAGTGTGCCAGCTTATATTTGGAAAATGAAGATATGCCAGATACGTGTTTCATGCCAGAGAAAATGAACGATAAGAAGAAACGACGCCTACACAATCTGACCACGTTACCGAATTATTACTCGCCAAAGTTGTACGTCCTGCACCGCCTCGTGCCAGACAAATTTCATCAGATTTATTTGACCGCTAAATGTTTCTGCTTGACGTAGTTAAGTAATAGATCCACATCCGGTTATATTGCAATGATTGTTTCCTGGCCAGTGATGTTCATTAATCATACAACTTAGACATTATACCACTTTGATGCGACTTTATACAAAAAAAGATTTAAGTTATTCAACGTTAACGCAATATTATTGAAGTGACTTTGAATTTATTTAAGGTTAACGTTACGTTACAGAAATAACGTTCATTGAATTTATAGACGCGTAATGGTAGTCATGCTGACGTTAATCAACGGCAACGCGACATTATTAATTGAACTAACTTAATGTTATCCAACGTTGACAAAACGTCATCAAGATAACGATGAAACAGCTCAAAGACCAACACTTCAGAACATATCCTCTAATCTCAAAAGATGTTTGTCACATCGTTAAATTGCCCTGGCTTACTCCACGCAAAAATCATTGCAAAATTCACGCCTAAGGTATACCTGACAAGCCAGCCCACGCGGGTAGGGCGGGTGGGCCCGTACGTCTGGCATGATCTTGTGAGCCTGGCGTTGTCGGGGTGGCGGGGGGGTGAGGTAGGGGTCTTTGTGTTGAATTATGTGAAGAGTCTTTGTATTGTGTTCGTAACAAGCGTTTATATTATGTTAAGAGTCTGAGAAGCCTTCATTTCCATGTTTTATTCCTTTTTGTGCTACTTAGCAAGCGTTCCGTGCTAAAAGTGAATGTTTATTTGACGGTTTGTTCCATTTTTGCAGATTTGGTGAAGATAGGACTTGTGCCGAAACGTTTAATGGTACGTTAGATGAACATTTTAGGTTGTGAGCATATAGTTTTTTGGAAATATGATGAAGGTTGTCACCCTGGTTGTCACCTAAAAGTACAACATGCTCTAAATTTTTTAGATTAATTCTTAGAAATTACAAGCCACTGCCATTCAAAAACACCAGCAAAATTGGTTAAAGTTATGGAAAATGTTACGTAGAGTAACACCAGATGTGATGCTCCACAAAACACAATTAATACATATCTCGTCAAGTGCGGGTGTCCGCTACAGCGACCTTGAGCTTCAGTTTAACGCAGAAAATGGCATCAGCAATTACCAGCTGGGTCTAATCCCAGATTTTTTTATAATTTGCGTATCTATACTACCACTATTTCCCAATACTGTGCAATTGACGAGAAATCTACATATGTATACTAATACACAGTTTGCTGGCTTGCTTGGTTGGTTGGTCCATCTCTTTGTCACGCTTTTAAGGAGTTAAGATAGGTGAAAACAGGAACGTCCGAAATGGACGTTCCAAAGAATAACCCACTTGTGATCAGGCGGGTTATGAGGAATATGAGAGACAATTGTCAGAAATGCCTTGGTAAGGATGGAAGTCAGGTCAATTTATGTCTTAGGTTCCATTTTAGTTTTAGTAAAAATAAAATGGAACATAAGACATTAATAAACAATAAACATTAATAAACAATAATTGTTCTTATTATTCGACTTATTAATGCTTTTTCTATAGGTTAATTTTGAGGGATAATTTTGCTAAAAATTAAATGCTTGTGGTATTCTTATGATAGTATTACATACTAATACAGAGAAAAAAATACTCGGTTCGGGTTTTTGCGTGACATACTGTATGGGTAGGTGGATAGATGGAGAGATAGATGAATTCCACGCATTCACATGAACATTCCAGTAAGCTGAGCATCGTTTTCCAGCCCACATTTTTTCTTTATATTCACCACATCGGGATCTTTTTTACCACGTTTCGTATTTTTTCACTAACTAGCGCTTCTCGGTCGCTTGCATAGCGGCGGTCGCGCCTCCGCTTGCCTGACGACAGCCCAACATCCCGGCACCACAGCCCGAGAATGGGGCAGGCGGCCGCGGCAGGTTTGGCGGTCTTGCAACAAATATTCTCCGTTCACTTCTATTCCATTTTAGATTTTTCACAAGCGCTGCATTGCGCTTTTAAATAATTCCGCTCTCTCGATCTCCCATGCCCGAAAAATGATTCAAAGTTTCAATTCATTCATCGTATTTTGTTTGCTTGTTTTTTATTAATTTGTCCGTGCATTTATCCGTTTCCTGAAGCCTCTGCAGTCGCTTAATAATTTTTCACGAGGAAGCAAAACTCAGAAACGGTACAAATTAAAAAAAAACCTTCATTCCTTATTTCCCTGAGCTCCATGCGTTGTACGTACGAACTCAGGTGCAAAAACGATCTTTTCTCGAACAATATTGGAGTTTTTACCGATGGGTAATTACTGTAGCAATGGCGTTTGAATACGTTATTTAAAGAGTCACTGAACAGGAAAGCTGATCTTTGAGGCGCAAGTTACTTATTATTTTCAGTGGAGCTTTAGCTCTTGGCCGCACCGTGCGAACTACGCAGTAAAGTGGATGGTTGTACGGAAACTGAACGTAGTTTCCATGGTTTGAACTATTTCCGTTCCGGTGGTACGCGTTGTGTGATGCGACCGTTAAAATTTAGTAAAAGTCAGCACATCGATAACCAAACGTTCTTCGAAGCCCTATTCAAGAGCAATCATGTCTTATCATCATGACCAGGAATCATGCGCTATGGGGACTGGTGACCCCAGGGAGGTACTGTTAGGTCACCTCTGTTAGTGGGCCTTCGGGACTCCTATTTTTAGTGTACGCTTTACTTCCTTTGCTTTTCATTCCTCCTTCGACATAAAATTCATGTCTCTTCTTTATTTTCATTTTTAACTCGCTGTTTTTATGCAACAGGGATCCTGTGTTGGAACACACCTTGTGCATAGATTCCCCGTTTCCTGCAATCCATAATAAAAGGTCCCACTCATCTCGGTGCGACATATTCTGAGTCACTGAAGCGCTGCAATCTATACCACTACTATAACTACTACTACTACTACATATGCCCTAGTATGTCTTGGTCATCAAGGTTACCAAGGGGACTTTGGATACGTATATGATTCATGTCAAGTGCCTTGCGTTCCTCCATGCTTGAAAGAACTCCATTCTCGAATGACCTCTTTCTTCCGCGCAGTAGTTCAGATCGGCAGCACTAGAAAGTTAGCAGACTTTGGCGAAAGGCTCAGGTTTGGCTCAGGTTCAGGTTCAGGTTTGACTTAGGTTCAGGTTCAGGTTTGGCTCAGGTTCAGGTTCAGGTTTGACTCAGGTTCAGGTTCAAGTTTGGCTCAGGTTTGGCTCAAGTTCAGGTTCAGGTTTGGCGGTGTAAAATGAAGAGCGATGCATCATTTTAGTCCCTTAACGCTCTGAGCACCTAACAGTAGCAGTTAAAATTCGACCAAGCCTTGCCAGTTGTGTTCTTTGTGTCCAACTGAGATTGTTGCGAAGTATCGATGTATTGTTTGGATGGTGTTCCGAGAACATTCCGTTAGAGCCCTAGCTCAAAAAATGTTTAAAGTTTATAGCATAGTGAAAATTTCCGCCGGTATTGAAGTGTTCTTGTAGTACTCGTTGGGTTAACTGTAATAGGCAAACTTACTGAAGGGTCTAATTTTGCCATCCATCTTGTTATTGAGCTTGTCGTGCTGCGTGATGGACCTTAGACATCCATAAGAGGCTCGGTAGTGTCCTCGGTAACTAGTAAAGCACCTTATCAAACTGTGAAATTACATGCATGTTACACAAAACTGAAACGCTCCTTCTGTTCATCCCAAATGATAGAAATCCCAGAAAAGGGCGTAGGATGGAGTCCAACTCGAGTCATTGGAGCGTAAGATCTGACCAGTGTTGAACCAAAGGGCGCGACGTCAGGCTTTGAAGGCACACCAATTTGCACTTGCACGTGAGACCTTTTCTTCGATCCAAGAAATTAAATTACGCACTGAGGAGCATTCTCATTTGAGGGCTGCCACTTCTAACGGGGAGGTAAAGCTCTCAATGTGATTATTTTTATATTTTTGGCTATCACTTTGGTGTAGGACGTCTAATTTATTTTGAACGAGAAAGCTTTCAGAAGTCAACAGCTGAAGAGATCAACCCTTTGTTCAGGCGATCGTGCGATGCACTTCGGAAGGGCGGCCCGTTTTGGCGGCACTGCATCCTGCAATTCAATCTTCTAGAAATTATCCCTCATCCAATCCTTTGGGATTATGATGAACAATCTTCTAGAAATTATCCCTCATTCACTCCTTTGGGATTATGATGACCAATCTTCTAGAAATTATCCCCGGTGATGAAAGTTCGAGAGAGCTCGTTTTAACGCTCGTCTGGGCAAGTGGACTTAAGAGTCGCGCCTGCATTTCTGAACAGATCTGTTCCTATCACTTATACAAATGTGAACGTACTTCTTACGTCGTGTGCATCACTTACACTTATACAAGCGTACATCTTACGCCGTGTGCATCACTTACAATAATGTAAGATTACTTTTGAGATGCTCGTCGCTACGACCTAATTTAAGTGATAATTTCTTGTCAATTCCAAGCGCCCCTCGGTCTGAAGAGGCGGAAACTACTAGCATTCTTGATCTCGGATTGGGAAATTTAACTTCAAGGAACGGGGAGCTCATTTGAATCAAAGTTTCATAATGTAATCAATGCGTGAATTTCGGATACAAATTGGATGACTTTCGGGTGCTGGCAACTCTCCGCCGCGCAATTTTTTCAATATCAAACGAAAATAAGTCTTGGACAGCGATGGCAAAAGCACTGCTATCATTCCAGGACAATTACTGCATCAGGAACCATACATCGCGCAGTAAAGGCTTACATTAGTTCTGAAAAGCGCTGTGCGTTGCACATGGTACCAGACCTTCCTCCCAGAGAGCAAGATTATACTACAATAGAAGAAAAAAGACCGACTATTCCGAATTGAATCACGCACTACGTGAATCTTTAATCACGCAGCGGGCTCCGTGGCGTACTGGTTAGCGTGATGGACTCGCAGTCGGGAGGACCAGGGTTCAAATCCAGGCTCAGGTATTTCATTTAACCTCGGAGTACTTCCCTTGGAAAAGGAAGCTTAAACCACACATTCCTCACATCCCACATCACGCCAGTAGTTGTAAGGCATTGAAAACCCAACGGTAAAACGTGTTGGAATTAATAAAGGTTCTACACCTACGGACGAGTGGTTTTCAATACGGTGCTCTTTAAAAGAAACGTTCGACAGCGTAGAGGGAGACTGTCATTTACCTTCTACATAGACGACTATTCTATTTTATTCCTACATGGATAATCGATATTATAACATCTCGCCGCACATCTCCAATCACGCAGCGACTGACGCTTTCAAGATATTCACGGCTATAGAATATCAGCTTTTCAAGCATTGTTCTCAAAAAATACGCTTTTTCTAGAAAACTGCCGTACTTTTTGCAGGTGAGAGCTTCATCGTAAATTGAGTGAGGTAGGAATTTCAAATCAAGGTGATGTACCGCAAAATCCATCTCGTGGTTTGATGGCCGCCTTTTTTAACAAGCCCTTTGTGACGGAGTCTTTTGAGGAGCTCAGACTAAGAGCCGCCGTTCATGGTATTCGCATCAAATTAATCACAGCCAAAACCCGACGCCTTGCGACTTTGTTCTTGTATGTCAAAGCCGGCGAAACTTTAGCAGATCCGCAGTGTGCCAGTTGATCAAAGTGCACGCTATTGGATGACATTCGCTCGGTGTAAAACTGTCCAATTTTCGGCGATCGCTCCGAAGGCGCAGTCTTTTAGCCAACGTAATGACGAGCACGACGCGTTTGATGCCTGATAGCGGCGTGCAGCGTACGGGTACGTCTTCGCACGTCCTCACACGTGTACGTCTTCGCACGTCCTCACACGGGTACGTCTTCGCACGTCCTCACACGGGTACGTCTTCGCACGTCCTCACACGGGTACGTCTTCGCACGTCCTCACACGGGTACGTCTTCGCACGTCCTCACACGGGTACGTCTTCGCACGTCCTCACACGGGTACGTCTTCGCACGTCCTCACACGGGTACGTCTTCGCACGTCCTCACACGGGTACGTCTTCGCACGTCCTCACACGGGTACGTCTTCGCACGTCCTCACACGGGTACGTCTTCGCACGTCCTCACACGGGTACGTCTTCGCACGTCCTCACACGGGTACGTCTTCGCACGTCCTCACACGGGTACGTCTTCGCACGTCCTCACACGGGTACGTCTTCGCACGTCCTCACACGGGTACGTCTTCGCACGTCCTCACACGGGTACGTCTTCGCACGTCCTCACACGGGTACGTCTTCGCACGTCCTCACACGGGTACGTCTTCGCACGTGTACGCGCATACATCACAAGTGCACGTCCAAACACGGGGTAGACGTGCACTCCTCTGTACGCTACCGAACGTTTCTTTCACAGAGCATGGTATTGAAAATCACTCGTCCGTAGGTGCAGTGCACCACTCGGTCTTTTCTTTGGCCTCGGTGCCATGGAGAGGAAGTGGGGCAGGATCTCACAGACGTCGAGCTGTGGACCACGGACACCGCAGGGCAGCGTTGGCAGGGCGCACACATCGCTCGGCATCTCGTGCATCATTCAGTGAGGTCGTTAGGCATTAGGCATCTCATTTGCACTTGGATGGAGACACAAAAAATGGAGATCGCTCCACCGCTAAAATATTTACCGGGTATAATGAGAACATTTTTTTGTCACGTAGTTCCATCGTCCGGTATAATTTGTCATAAAACATCTCCTTATTTTTCCTATTAGTTTTAGGACTGAAGTTAAATCTGCATTTGTTGCTCATATTTTGCTTTCTACAGCCAGTTCTCACATGCCGTCTTGCACATCATTTACTCCTGTTTTTATATACTGAGCGCACATTATCTAAACTAGTGTACATGACAGTATATGATTAGTACACACGTCTGGATATGTTCAGCACACCTGTCAACATAGGACCAGCACACCTGTCAACATAGCATCAGCACACCTGTCAACATAGGACCAGCACACCTGTCAACACAGGACCAGCACACCTGTCAACATAGGACTAGCACACCTGTCAACAGAGGACTAGCACACCTGTCAACATAGGACTAGCACACGTTGTCACCAGCACCAGCAGAAATTTTAATCTTGATGTCAGCACACGTTTAAATCTCTTGATAGCGTTTCATTTTCACATTAGCTGTTTATTATGTCATTGCACCGAGACCAGCGCACAAAGTCCCCGCACTCCCCTAGACACAAGTCACAGGAGTGACGTCGACAGCCTTCCTTCCGGTCAACGATCTCGATCTCATAGCAACGTCGTAAGTTCGACTAGTAATATTTGACCTTCAATTGCCGGGTGCAAAAACGCGAACGCAGAATTCCTTCATCAACACTCAATAGATTTTAAAAGTCTCCACTCGGGTGTCAGATCTCACACGCAGATTTAATGCTTATTTTGCAGTATCGTTCTCAGTTCAACGACCCTCATCGCGCCCTCGTCGCGCCCTCACCGTCACACCGCTACAGATCTGCGCGCCGCCTTCATTCAAGGAGACGTGAAAATTCAAACACTGAATGCGGCCACCGGCAAAACTCGATCAAGTGGATGGATCTCAGGGACGATCGCTTCCCACGGACGGCGCCGGCTTGTTTTGACTGCGGGTTGCCGCCTGCGCCTCAGAAAAGTCACGTGATATCCCAACAGGCGGACGAGTGCGAGCGAGTGTTGGTGCTTGGGAAGCCTTCCGTAATGCGGCTGGGGCTTGGTCAATTGGATCAAGGGTTCAGAGTGGTGGGGTGTTTAAAGCACATGAACTGGGAGTTGTGGTCAGCTGAGGGTTCGGGTGTTGGGAGGAAAGTAGGTGGAAAGAAAAATGGCGCGCGAATACCGAAGAAAGACGACAAATTGAAATTCAAAAGTAATCACGCTAAGACATGTCGGTCACTCAGTAAAACTTGGCACAACAAGTAGGAGACACGGCAAGTTGAAGAAACAGTTTCGTTAGGGAACATCGTCACCCAAAATGGTGATGGTGCCCATCTGGGCGATATGATAGGAAAATCACAACCAGCAGCGTAAGTGGAGGGACACCCTGCACGTGTGGAGTGACACCCTGCACGTGTTGAGGGGCACCCTGCACGTGTTAAGGGGCACCCTGCACGTGTGGAGGAACACCCTGCACGTGTGGAGGGACACCCTGCACGTGTGGAGGGACATAGAAGCAACTGACCTGAGGTCCTGTGTGCTAGTACGGCAGAGCAAAGGACGGCCAGCAGCAGCACGGCAGTCTTCCCTGGTGTCGCCATCTTGGATCTTGTTCCTGATGAAAAAAGCAACAGTTATTTACTCCCAGTAGACGCTCCTCGTTAAATGGCGGGGCAAATGGTGTTGAATTCTTCATATGTTCTCTTATGTACCTGTAACTGTGGCATCAAATAAGGTTATTTTTATTATCGCTGATATAGGCTGCCTTATATGACAGTCTCGCTAATAATTTATGCATAGAGACCCGTGAATTTTTTTCTATCTAGATTCTTAAGCGCGTCACAAAGAGACAGACCAATCAAGCAGGGAAGCAAGTAGCAACTGTGTGTCAGTATATAAGGGTAAGGGTGTATAAAGGAGTGTGTTAGTATATACACACCCGCATTCACTCCGTTATGGTTTCCAACAAGAAGAAAAAAATTCCGCGCCTGTGGGTCAAATTGGACGAAAAATTCGAGAGCGATGTGCTGGAAATCCTTTTTCGTTATCCATATTTCACTTCCAGCATGCGTGATTGGAACAGTCCCCTTCACGTGCAGCTCAGTTGTGGTGCTGGTGCAGTGATCGTACATGTGAGTGGAGATTTAAAGTTCAGTTCCGCTGTTGTCATTCATCACGAAAGCTTCGGCACTCTTTCTCTGCGAACGTTTACTGGGGAACGAGTCGCGTGAACATCCGACGCATGGCGTTAGCACGCTACCAATTATTGGAACTTTTCAGAGAAACTTATAAAAATAGGGGAAATTTTGATGGAAACATTTGTGGGGAAATAAGCCACTCATGTTTCTGTTAAAATCCCTTCTATTTGGCAAAATTTATCTGAAAAAAATTGGTAATAGGTAGCATAGATACACGCGTTTGCATCATGCGTCCTATATTTTCGAGACTCGTTCTCTTGAAAATGTGAATGCTTTCATAATAAAAAGTTCAATCCAAATGTAGTTTAAACCTGCATTCATAATGAACCCAGGATCGCCCCTATATTTCCTAATTTGATCATAGACATATGAGTATGTATAGCGCTGTTCAAAGCGACAGAAAAACCTCTGTCGTCATGATATCATCGAATTACGTACCAAGTTTTCCTACATTCACAACTTAGGAATTGCCATGCAAAATCAATTTATCTACCATGTTTACCTACCATATCATCAATTTACCTATCATGTTCACCAACCGTGTCATCAATTTACCTACCATGTTTGCCTACCGTATCATCAATTTACCTACATGTTTGCCTACCGTATCATCAATTTACCTATCATGTTTACCTACCGTATCATCAATTTACCTACCATGTTTACCTACTATATCATCAATTTAGCTACCGTGTATACATACCGCATCATCAATTTGCCCACCACGTTTACCACCTTAGCAACTATGCAACTGCCGCGCAGCTTTCGCAAAAGCGAATCTAGAAATTTCCGCATTTCGGAACAAATTCTGAGATATGCGTATCATGTTTCCTGCACATCGAATTTCCCCTGTTTTGCTCAAGTTTTTACTCCAGTAGCGAGCGGTCTTTTCAGCGAGAATAATTTATCAAAAGCCTTGATAATTTTATCACTTCAAAGACGTCTCTAAGCTCTTTCTCGACGCTTACTGGCGTTGCTTGCATCCACGAGGTCAGTGCTCCCAAACTTCCCATTACGTATATAGATGTAAGAGCATTGCCTCGTTTTTTTAAGTTTCTTATCAGCATTCTAATTAAGGTATTATGAAAGTTCAAGTGCTACCAATTTGGTACGAGTAAGGCGATGTTTCATTAACATCTGTTTCATGCTAGAGGTGTCCGTTAAAAAACGGACGCATATACTTTAATTATTCTCAGCACTATGCGTATGTATCTATGATACCGGCGAGCCACAAAACAATTCAGCTCCAGGGGATCAAATATATGCATAGACGCATAGTATGTTTTGACAAATGAATGTAATTAAAATTCAATGGGTTGTGAGTAAGCGTGAATGCGTGGGGGAGAAAATGAAAAATGTAGCATTAGAATTAGACTTTTTTTCTTGCTCGTATCCACGATACTGATTACTGTGTTATTGCTCGGTTTC
>VOMN01058591.1:0-17722 GCA_014899125.1 Orchestia grillus | reverse complement strand
CCTGCATCTGATGTAAATTACTTGTGGTAAATAAATGTTTCCATATGTTTCCAAATATAAGAGAAAGACAAAAATAATACCCCACACCACGGCATGGCATAAAGCTGGACACATGAATCCATGAAGCAATACCCTTCGAAAGTGTAAAGGTCAACTCTGCTGGTAGAAACTATTTCGACCTAAACAAGTGAGGGCTGGGCGTCTGTTTTCAGAACTGGAATTCATCAGGATAGACCAAAAGGTGGTAATGAATAATACCACTGAAGCTATTTTATTTCTGCGGGCAGAATCTTAAGTTTGAGTTCTCAATTTTGTGGTTTATATTTTTTACCTACTCAAAGAGTTTTTAATGTTTACAATAGATGCAATTATTATCGATTCGAAATCTAACCTAGTTATCAACTTCGTTTTACAAGCAAGTAAGCATGATGTATATATACTTGTATATGTAATGTTTCATTATATTTGTGACAGTTTTGGACTTAGTTTCAACCGCAACAGGAATCATAAAACCATCAGTAGGTGCAGAACAATCACTGCTGGTAAGTCTCGCTTTAGTCAGAGATAAATTACAAGTAGCAAGCGGCAAGCATTACTACAGTGTGTATAAGGTATCTGAGAACACTTATATTTCTGTAATTTAAAGTAACCCGAAAATAATTAATGTAGTTTTACTTCAGAAGATCTCATGGCAGATACTACAATGACTTATGAAGTGAAAAGACTAGCTGTAATAGTGTCTATAAAAGAGAAACACAGCAATTTAAAACTTGCAAGATTGCTAAGAGTCGCCAGAAATTTCGTTTGCAAAGTTCGATAGGAGCTGAATGAAAACAACAGAGATGAATTGGCCACGAGCAAGAAAAAACAGCATTGTAAACGCTCTGGCTCACTCAGAACACCTGAGTTTGTCAGAAGAGTGCATGGCATGATCGATGAAAATCCGGGAAGTCAATGCGATATCTTGCCAAAGATCTTCAGGTGTCTGAAGGAAAAATTAGGAATGTTGTTCATTAAGACCTCGGATACAAATCACAAGTTCTTGAGCTAGATTAGTTTATATCGACAAAAAATCAAGAGAATCGTTTAATACGAGCTGCTTTTCTAAAAGTGTCTAAGGTGTCCTCAGATACCGTTCGCGCCCTGTACTGAGGTAAATATTTAATATCATGATTCAACTTTCATCATTCGTATACAAGAAATGTATGTACAAACTATCAGGTCTTTAATAGTTTCGCTATTATTTACTTACTGCATAGATATGAATAGTTTATACAGGTTCTTGAGCGTAGTTATATCATAAATCTTTCATATATTCTTATATTCTATTCTATAAGAGTAAATCATTATTAATAGAAGGAATTTATATTGTTTATAGATACTCATTTGCATATCCAACTAATTGAAAACCATAACTTCTTTGCCAAACGTTCATGATGAATTATGTTTCAATAAAATATTAGCGCACTGCTTTGATCTTGTTGGCAGGGTGACTCAATTGTAACAATGTTAAACATTCGAAGTCGGAGTAGGAATGCAAGAAATTTGGAGAGTCAGAATTCAAGTATACTGTGAATCGGAGTCGTAGTTTAACTCGAACCTTTTACTTCCTGACTCAGCGCGCCTGCGGACTTTAACTACAATCGCCAATCAGGTTGCCGACATCGGCGCAGAACAAAATGAAAATTACCCGCTCAGTTCGCAGCAAAAACAAACTTGCACCAGTGCCCTCAGTTTGTTTGTTACGGAAAATTAGAGCTTACGGAAGTTCAAAGTTCGAAGAACGCCTAGTGAAGAAGCTTGTTGGAAGCAACAAGAAACTTTACTCAAATCGAATGGTACTGGAGGTAGATGGCTATACATATGTAAAACGTTAAGAAAACTCATATCATTTAATAGCTTAATTAGATTTATGTGAACCAATTAACTCGTGAGTTCTCCCGAGTAAAATTATCATTGTTATATGTATATATATGTCATAAGAATGATTAATTTCATTACAATTTTGTAACAAATTCCAATACCACAAATGGTACACATTGTGAATCAATGTGAATTAAGTGAACTTTTTTCGAACAAGGTCAGTAATAGCGTATTATTCCATAGTTATGACGGGAAAAGAAAAAAAAATCTTAAATGGCGAATGAAGTTTGCTTGTGAACATATATGTATACGATATAAATATGTAATAACGAATTTGTTAAATAAATATTTGAACATTTTCTTGTCTTCATAGCTTACATTCGTGTTGTAGTACTATGATATCAAGCCCCGAGCACGAAAAAGGTGAAAATTGAAAAGTAAGTATAACACTACAGCTTTTCAATGTAGGTCTCAATATCTAAAGCACAATAAAATTTACATAAATAAGGAGACGGTCGGAACAAGTCCAATACGGTGGAAATAGGTCGGATGGCACTGAAATAACCTGCCATCGACCCGACATCGTCGGTTATTTCTCTTCATCATTTTATATTTTCATCAGTAGTAGTAGTTCCGAAAGTGTGACGGATTGACTGGCAGACTGACTGACACGATTTCTTTTAAAACAGTGCATATTATCATTGCAAAACTTTACAATTTTACCATAGTCTTTCGAAAAAATACTATTCCTATTATTTAACACCATTAGTATTGAATTTTTTCCAACAGTAATATTATTCTTATTATAAATATTACACAGTCTTTTCCTCTAAATATGTGTTTTTATAATAACAGGAGGTATCATCACTGCAGGACGAAAAATAACAAAACGAAGTGAGGAGAGTGTCGAATAAACTGGCCCAGGAAGTCCGTGGTGAGGATCGCCGTCCCTCCCACGTGAAAAAAAGACCAGTAGCAAAAGGAATAATGAGGCCTTCTGCATTACAAAATATACCCCATGCCTGCCTCCTGCGACAAGTTTTACAGACTGTGCAGCGAGCTGTTCCGGGGAGCAGTAGATGCCAAGGTACACAGAAGAGGATATATTTCCCAAGCGAAGCTNCGGAGCCCAGATGCGCTACACATTTCCCAAGCTAAGCTTAGATGCGCTACACATTTCCCAAATGAAGCCTAGATGCGCTACACATTTCCCAAGCGAAACTCAGATGTGCTACACATTTCCCAAGTGAAGCTCAGATGCGCTACACATTTCCCAACTGAAGCTCAGATGCGCTACACATTTCCCAAGTTATGCTCAGATGTGTTACACATTTCTCAAGTGAAGCTCAGATGCGCTACACATTTCCCAAGTGAAGCTCAGATGAGCTACACATTTCCCAAGTTAAACTCAGATACGCTTCACATTTCCCAAGGGAAGATCAGATAAGTATCACGTTTTCGCAAAGAAGATCAGATACGCTTCACATTTCCCCAGTCACTAAGATGAGCTGAAGGACAATTTCTTAAACGCTGCCTCCGAAGGAGAACAATCTCTTAAGCAATATGAATACAGCGCAGTATTCAGGACATAGGCTGCAGAGAACGAATACCACTGTTTGAGGGAGGTGCTCGGAAGGCTATGAGGGACAGACTGCGAAAGACTAAGAAGAAAAGACTCGGAGAAAAAAAGAAATCATAGACTGTGAGCGCGAAGGTAAGGTGGGCAGTGCATCTATACCTGGACAGAGGGTCGGACTATATATGGCTACGTTGCCACTTATTGTAGGTCATTTCCCTGACAGACCCACCCCTTACCCCCAGTACGATCTCCCTCTCTCCTCTCTCCTCTCTCTCTCTCTCCTCTCTCTCTATGTCTCTTTTACTCTCGCTTTCTCCCAGAAAAACAGTAAAATACACAGGAAAAATTTTCCAACAGGTTGAGGGAAATGAAATATGTCTCCACCTCGGCTTTCAATGATCTTCTAAGAAGCATCATATGTCGATAACAGGATTGTATCGCTAATAAATTGAAATTTGCCTCGAAATTTCGGCACTCACGACGTAAGCTTAAAGTGATCTTTGGCACCAAGTAAGCCAGCGCAAAAGTTTTCAGGCCTGATTTTCAAATCAGCCGATAGTTGTATTTATTTATTGTGTAATCTTTCGTTTTACAGTTAAAGAAACGCGTTCATGTTCTATGATTATTTTAGTCCTACAATAATTTCAACCTCCAAATTTCCTTCGAATTCCAGTTATTCTCAATTGAAATAATGATCACCCAATCGAGAATTTTTATTATAAGTCCGCATTTGAGGAACTTGAATCTGGACCACTGGCTTGCAGGTTTGTCCTCTGGCTTGTAACAGTGAATTCTTACAACTTTGCTTTATTACAGAAAATCATCGACACTCACTGACTGTATGTTTGATAACATTAATCAAAGCTTTTACGTTCTAATCAACCTTCTCGAGTAGATTTTTCCAACTGTGAAAAATTTATTTAGTTTTCCGTTGCATATTTACTATTTTAAGCTTATGTTATCAATATGCGTTAATATTTTATTATTTTTGCAACTATCACCTGGGATATAATACCCCACTCGGCTCCTGGACTTCAACCCTATTGAAATTTACTACGACGTATTATCGCAATCAGCGCTAAAGGGTAAATCTTCCTTCGTACTTGAACCTAGTCACTAGACTAGAACATTTCTAATGAACTCCCGTGAATGCAAGTCTCTCCAAAACTCTCCTTTCACGTGACGTATTCTAATTCCTTCTGTCACTTAGCACCTCGGCAGCAACACGAAAGGAATGAGCGCGTCTAGTTTCCGTGCTTTTTTCTGAGGAGGCTCTCGCATGATGTGCTTCAGTGTCAGCATTCTTCCGGCCCCCCTCTCGCTGTCAATGAATCGGCAAATGCCAGGGATCACTTTACACGTTAAAGCTCTTCGGTCTGGAAATCAACTGATACTGCCATGCTTAATCTGCTATTGTAAATGAGGCAATAATTTCCCAAGTATACTGAAGATACTAAAAATGTGGTGATTTACTAACGGATTGTATCTCTTTATTAAGGTGTAGATTTTATTCGTTTCTTGTCCTAAGACTGAGCTCTTTTATGTGGGTATATCATACTATTTTCAAATCTTATTAGAACTACTACATCATATGCAGTATTCTACCTAAAGTGTCAACATACACCTCTTAACCCATCAGCAATGAGCAAAAGCTATGTGCATATCACTTGCGAACAGGCTTTTATTTGGACCTCTGATCATCAATTTCTATTTGAACGTAAAGGACAACAAAGATCAGCTTACCGCCTGGAGACGCAAAAGCACTTCGGGTTTGCCTAACAGCTAAACGACGTTTCAGCTTCCGCTTCAGAGGTAGGAAGTTTTCCTAGCTCCGTACATGCGTTTCAACGTTTGGATAACTTGTGTAGAAGAACTTGCAGAACGCAAGTAGATTTCTAGATTAATCACCATACACAAATCCACCGTTTTAAAAATGCGAGTTGGCCCGTTATAGGATACCGAATGAGACATTTAGAAGAGATGGAGATAACATTTATTAAAAAAAATATATAAATTATTCAAATCCATCATGGCAGCCAGGAGACCTTCGAATATTTACTGCTTATGAAAGAGCCCACTTTTTCAGGTCTATGTTAGTGCTACGAATTCAATAACTCAGTTGTCCGAAATATATGTTCGATTTATCCCATTGGTAAAATTGCTTGAAACCAAATGAGCCTTCCTGCAATCCAGACCACTCAAAGACTAACATCAGCTTTTTCCCCGTCCGCATTTGATGCAAATTCCACGAATGCTGTAGAATATCTTCAAGGCAGGTTACAACGCGAAATTTTTGTCAACCTTTGAAGCGAGCAAATTCTCATGTTGATTCCAAAGTGCAAACCGATTTCAAAGTCTGTGTAAATAATGAACAAAACAATTAGTATAAAAATGTTTAATTTTAAACATTGCCTCCATTGCTTCCTAAGACCCCATTCCAGCAGTCAACGAGCTTGTAAATGCTACCCTAGTAAAATTATTTGAGTTCAAATGCAAATACGAATACAACTCCTCTTCAATCTCTTCTTTTGAAGTCAACCTAAGATTATCCAAATAATTCTGAACTCCTCGATAAAAAAGGTAGTCAAAGAGTGCGAGGTCAGAAAAATATATATTGAGGATGAAATAATATTTCCCAATTAAGCTCTTCATAGAGATTTTGCAAGCAATGATTCACATCAAACAACACGCTGTGGCGAATTTCCTGGAGACAGCCCGGGCGACGCCTTCTTTCACACCATCGAGCCTTTTCGATCCTTTTCAGTTGGCGCCCAATTGTTGTATAGTTTACGTTTAACCTAACCTACGTTTAATCGTCGTGTAACTTCCCTTTCAGCAATGGTGAGGCTTCCTAGCTTAAACGATACCTTCCAACACATCTGCGTCAAAATATTCTAGATAACCCTTTTTTGGTAATCTTTCAAACTGAAATTCGACCTTCAGGAACGAGAAAACCCCTACTGCAACTTCTTTCATTCTCAGTAATAACCCCATAAAAACTCTGAATAGATCTTGCTGCTGGACTTGCAATGACGTCTTTGTAAAACTCATGTTGAAAAAAGTTATGAGCAAAACTTAAATAATCTAAAATATATATATATAGATTCGTCACCGGGACATCTCAAAATTATAACATGAGAAATTTGATTAATTCCATGAATCATTTGATGTAAAAATTAGTCATATGTTTTGCAACATATTGATTTATCAAGCTAAAAATATTTCTGCTCTCTGCACTCGAGCGGAACCGAAGACCAGACCAATTTTTAATAATTTTTTGTCCGAGTGTGGTATTTGCGATGTTTTGAGTTGAGTAATTTTTGTCTGATATCTTTACTAAGCACTATTCTGTTGTTATCTACTACCTTACTGAATTAGACTCGCTGAAACGTATGCAGAACCTGGATTTCAGTTAAGAATTATTCATATAATAAAGATGCAAGCGTAGTAAGGTTCTTGGAAAATCACTTTAGAGAAGCTGTATGGGTCCCTGCATAATGCAAGAGAAAAACGCTAGGTATGACAAGGTATACTTCAGGGATAAGATCGCTATTACAGTACATGGAACAGCACTGGCGTTAGAGAATAGGCTTCTGCGGAGGCTCGATTGCGTCCACTAACTCGTGCCAAACTTGGCCCGGGAGCTAAACACTTCTCTTTTAACGCTTGTCGACTAGAATATCACAAGGAAACTTTCTTTTATGGCCAAAGGGTGGAAGTTAAGAGTTTTGTAGAAGGGCTTTGTGGTCGATGTTTACTGTAGACTGGAGAAAGGAATCAATGCAGCAGAGGCTGCCACGCTCCTTCAATGGAAAGGCTTGGTTGCTGACGGCAAAGCTTCGCGTTATTTCTCCGGTTTCAAGAAAATATCAAAAACTTTGAGCGTAGTTAATGTTGAGGTTTTGACACATGTTTTAACGCATCAACAAATTGATCAACAAGAATTATAGCCTGTTTTCTAATCAAAGACTCATTAATAACTGAAAATTACAGCCCTGCGAAACCAATATCAACTAGGTATAAATTAAGAAAAAGACGTGCAAAATCCTATACGGTAGGAATACGATTGTAAAATTATAGAACATTTTAAGCAGGTGACTCTGATAAAAAACAGAATTGTCCGCTTGAATGTAAACCGAAAAAGTGTTGCTGTCCTAAGAGCTGCAATAATACTTTTGCGTCCAATGGATGAAGATTATCAAAATTAGAAACAAGATCTAAGTTTATCGTAACGGAAACCTGCGGATGTCGCTTAAGTAAACTATTCTTTTAAATCTAAAGCAGGATACAAAAAGTCTTTTATCGTGCGGATCGGAGAAAAAATGGCCGCCAGTGTTTGCAGGAGACAAGGTTCTTAAGACGACGTTAGGTCTTTATTCCGAGAACGCCCGAGAACGCAGTAAATGGTGGCGGTGTCCTTGTAATTAGAGGCGAGCAGGGGCCATTAGGGCGGATCGACAACGCTGCCCTGAAACATTCGCACAGAACACAAATATCTCCGATGGAGAGACGCCCCGACACTCGAGATGATGGGAAATCCCAAGCAACGAATGGGCTGATGCCCACCGGATGTTCAGTCTAGCAAATGTCTGAATAAGGTTGAATAGGTGGAAGAATTTTTCTGCTTAAAACGTGGTCACGGGAGCGAAGCAACTACTGTAACTGCTCAACACATACTCACAAATCTGTCCTTGCTAGTGAAACATTTTTACACAGCAACTCTGAACTACAGTGCCGTCCAAAATTAGGAACAAACAGCAATACTATGAAATCTTAAAAAATGGTACCTGAATTCTTCTTTGAAATTTTAATGAATACAGATGCACTTTAATTGCATTAGGTCTTGAATTTTCAGGGTACTTGAAATACAGTCGTCCCCGCACAGGTCGGTTCCCGTAAAGACCGGCTGTCGTCCTACACATAGTTATGCGATCGGTATCAATTAGAGCGAGCATCGAATAGCTCGCAAAATGTTTGTCATTAGAAGCAAACAAAGAGTGTGGCAAGAACCGTATGAAAAGGTATAGTTCTTGTTACCAGTCTCCCAAAATTTATGATAAAAATCATTTATGTGACGAAAATAAATAATTAAAAGCAAAACACGAAGAGATAGTTTAATATTACCTCTGAAACCCTTACATTAAATTCCCTCAGCGCATTTGCGTTAGCATGATTTTACTAAGTCTCGACATTCGGCGACTGTAATCTTGGCCTTTACCATTTTATCTCGGCCTACCGCACCTTCCTTCTATCAGTTAGATAGCCAGTTTTTTCAAATGATTTCATAATCTGACTCAAAAGGCATCAGAACATTTCCCTCCTTCAATTATTCCTTAAATTCCTTGATTTTTTTTCCGTAATCTCATAATTTCTTATTTAACCGAAGTATAGACTTTTTTCTCTTAGCTATGTTTAGAAATGTTTTCGCTATGTTAAACCTTGAACCATCTTTATCTTCTTCTTAATATTGAGTTATCATATTCAGTTATTCAAGGGCAATTTCCGTATCGTTTCTCATTTTTTGAGAATCCAAGTTGAGGAAAATACTGTTTAACTTTTTGTATTATTTCCAGTACTATCACTATTGCTCAAAATTTCAAGATTTTACTTTACGTTCCCAAAATTTCGGTGAGTCTGCAGCTTTCAAATGCACAACTGGAAAGAATTGCTCAAAATACTCACATCTCACATGTCATACTAATTAAATGAAAGAGTTCGCAAGAATTAAAGTGAATTCACTCACTTCCATTAGAACAAGGACAACAATAATTCAACCCCCTGACTGAAGGTATTATCATATTGGTATAGCATAGTTACATTCATTAGAAGAGAAAAATCTAAAACATGGCTTAGATCGAGTTAAATAGTGTAACAGCAGGTCGACAAATAAAATATTCAGCAATAAGCTAATTAATACGAAACGTTATTGTATTGGTCAAGTCAGTTGAGAATGTCAGCGCTCGCCAAATGTTATCGCTCAAGTTCACTCTAGCAACTTCGCAAAAGCTCGAAAGCATTGGGCGGAAACACACCTTGGAACGACAACATTGGAAACAGTTCAAAGTTTTACCTGAAAAGTAATGGTAGAACTAGGATGTTATTCAGAAGACACCTTGGTAATAATTGAACATTTTTATCGACACAGTACGGAAACTTTCAGACCAATCACAGGTAACTCGGCTGCTACGTCAGAAATAGCAAAGCGTCTCGAACGCTGTGAGCAACAGTTCTCATCCAAACCAGGCGGCTCTCATAAAATATGAAGACACCGTCTCTTAAATATCTCAATTCGAGACCGACCGGAACCAAACATCTTGAAACGCATTCAAAGGCTATTTCACAAAGCCTCTAAAACTCAGAGGGTTTTTGATCAAAACAAGACAAAAACTCAGCAAATAGTTTGAAGTTTTTTTGAGCAACACTCTTATTGCTCTGCTCTTCAGAAGTAAGAGGTGGCAGTTCGTTCAGCTATGTTTCCTGTTATAAATATCGGCCAATATATAATAAAAAATTCTTGCTGCTGTTAAGATGAAACATATAATCTCAACAACAGTAGTTGTAAGGCGTTTCTTTTCAATACATGGACTACACTTGGCACTTTGTTGGTTGCGCCAGACCCTATAAGTTTCCTTTGCAACATTTCTCGGTTCACAGGCGGACAGGCAGCTGCCGCGTCTTAATGGACACCTTCTCAGCCATGAGGAAGGAAAAAAGCGTCCTAGAGCCTATAATGAGTACCATCAGGAGAAATCGAGAGGCTGATGGAGGCCACTGCTGCAGTCACTCCAACCTCCGACCTTGTCTTCTTGGTGCCACCATCAGGCGGAAGTGGCTGATGAAGCCTTCACTGAGCTCACTAAAATGAAAGCTTCTATCATTGTGCTATTAACCTTAACGTACAACGCTATATATGCTGCCATTGTAACAACGCAAAAATTAATGTAATATCTTATTGTAAGTGTACAAAGGGGTAATATTGAACCGATATTGTGCAAAACGATTGAGTGTGCTTCTTCATTATTCTATGAATATAATATGCTAAATTTCACCTAAATGTTCTGTGTCACACAAACTCAAAAGTAAATTGTTACACCATTATTGAGCGAAATACATTAAATGTTACCCAGAATTGAAGGCAGAAAAATGTGATATGAAATTACAATTTTCAAACACCAATAAGTACTGGAATGAAGTTAGAGGGAATTGAAAGCTATGTAGGTTCTTTGTAGTATTTCATGCACGTAGGAGTATCATGCATTGCGCCTCGCCGGTCTTCCACTCTAGACGAAAGTGCTGCGACAGTAGCAGCGTATGTTCTCATATTTTCAGTTTCATGCAATTAATATTGCACACATGTTAAAATTAGTTAAAAATATTACGTACCATTAGTTCATAGAATATTTTCCTTAGCACTATCAGTTACTAAAAAATATCGTCTATAATTAGCTCGCATAGTTTTGGTCAGTTGTGTTCAAGATGCTCATACGTTATTAATGGATATAAAAAAAGTATCAAGTGCACTTAATAAATTATATTCATTATTATGGTAAAAATATTTTTCTTACACTAAGATTTTATTGTATTATTATGTGTGTATACAATTAGTATATGTAGGTATTATTTCCGATTCCATATACCTCTAGCACATGATGGCCGGCTAAGCTGCTGTCACCGCTGTGCCTAGAAGGGAGCCTGGCGCCATCTCCGAGCGATGGCCTAAAACGGTACAAATCACTGTGCTGCAGGTAGTGAAAGCTAATTCACTGAAAAATTTATAAATCACAGCGTTGAATGATTCGCAGATCATTTCGCCGAATACATTTCATTACGAGGAACGATGCATAATTCACTTCGTTGATGAGCAAATCTTTGCACTGAAGGATGTGCTGGGAGCAGGAGCCGAAGCATTAAATCCAAACAGAGGAGATCGTGCAGAGAAGGGTCTCGTGATGCCCGTAGGCAGTTCAAGTCGCTGGATTAGAGAATTGTGCGCCTGCTGAGCTCCGTAAGCCAGAGGATACAATGTCTCTGCCACCGGCTATCCCCACCCATAAACGCAGAGCTTCTGATCCTCAGTAATTACTGGTGGCAGACAGCACCGCGCAGGCGGCAGTGTTGCGATAACCAACGGTAATGCCGTTAACTGCAGCGCTGATCACTGGCAGGCGGAAAACCGAGAGATGAAACTTTTACAGCGGCTTCCTTCAACTCCAGCGGCATTCAAACTTTTGACACTGTAAACCAAAAACAACTTTTTGAGCTGTAACTTACATCGAACAATTGTTGTCCCTCATAGGTCATACAACTAAGTCGAGAACACAAACCTGAAATAAATATATTGAAGGTTTGTTTAATTAAGTGTGGACTGAAAGACTAGTAAAAGATGCTGGTTGGCCTTGACAAAGTACAAATATGGGAAGAGCTCAGAGTAGTTTTCAGATAAAAGAAAAACACTAAAATTAAATGAAGCGCACAAACTCTCGTTCTAATTTAGAGTATAATTTACGTACAGTGAGTAGGGATTCGAAGGCATGAAACATGTTTTTCTGACCATTAACTTCTGAATGCTGCAAAAGGGCTAACAGCCGAGGTAACTCAAATATATATTTAAAATTTTAACGAGTCACAGGGAGCCTTTTCTCGTAACAATCTTCTCGTGAATTACAGCCTAAGCTTTATTGAATACTCTATATCTATGTCAATCGTACTTCACGAATGAAATAAAATTTAAAAATGGATTGGATAGAAAAAAATAACGCATGGCGTGAATGAATTATCAAAATTAAATGGCGTGCATACATATTCAGGGTTTTGAGAATCGAGGAGTACAAACTTTGACATTAGACAGGGACAAGTGAAATAATTTTTTTTACAAATACCAAATGTGTCCAACCTCCATAGTTTTCGAAGCACTGGGGCTTAAAATTTAATCTTGGTACACAGTTAATAATATTTATGTTTCTGAGAAATGTCATTTTGGTAAATGAAACGAATGTCAGAGAAACAGATGTTTTATGAAATAAACTTTACAATAACTGTTCGAAATGTCTGCCCCTGCGTCGATATGAGTCTGATACTTCTTCCAAATGGAATTCTGGACACGACACAAAAGTATTGGCTCTTCTGCACTGCTAGATACTGCAACCGCTATTCGTGTGACAATGTCTATCTCAGACTTCACTGGAGTTTCGTAAATCAATTAATTCATGTGGACAAAAAGAAAGAAATCTAAGGGACCCATGTCTGGAGATCTAACATATCCTGGCTCTAGTCGATTACTCCCTACCCACCTATTCGAAAAAAATATTTCAGATATTGGCGAGCATTCTCGTCGAAATAGGCCAGACTCAGTCGTGCGGGAACCACAATCGACGGCAAATACCTAGAGGTATTATACATCCTCCGGTAGTTCAAGCAGTGCGATCCTTAGAAACGTGACGAAAACTGGTCCATTTACAGACGACGGTATCAGATATGGCCCAATAAGATAGTCGCCGACAATACCAGCTCACGCGCTGACGCTATGCCGATGTTGGGCAAGTTATGTGCTTTGAACGTTCCCGTTGAGCGTAAACGTGGCCGCGTCAGTGAAAGGAATATATGTCAAGAAATTTTAATCGTCCAGTTCTTGCTTTAGGCCTCAAAGCGCAGACTGTTCACGAGGAATGCAGTCAGGAGGAAGTAGATCCTGGTCTTTCTGAAAATGGTTAGGATGTGATTGTTGTTGTTGAGACAATACCTCATGTCGACGTGATTTGGTATTCCAAAGACACGTGATACAGCTCGAGTGCTTAAATTGCACGAGGTCTGTTACGGAAGTATTGCAGCACGTCGTCCTCAACTGCATCACGTAATTCCCTGGACCGACAAGATCCTCTCACCTGTTTGCGTTGAAACTTTCTTGTTTGGGCAGACGACAATACTTGTTTGTATGTACGCATGCACAGTTCAAGCAAACATCGATTGGAAAAATAGATTTGATACAACGTAGCAGCGCCTCTAGTATCGTCGTTGGCCGCACCAGTGAGCCATATACACATCCACCTTTTCTTCTTGTGGCAAGCGTGGCATTGTGTCAATACTATGTCGCAGCGAGACCTAATTCGTAAACGTTAAGCAATTGAGTACTGCCAGATTTAAAGGTACAATTAATTTGAAATTTAGATATTAAAGCCATCGAAATGAAACCAACTGGGCATCAAGACTAAATTTTGAACCTCAGTCTCTTGAAGACTGAAGCGCTATAAAATATTTGAAAATGTGTTTATTTTGCGTATCCCTGCCTACTCTCAAGGCTTGTACCACTCTCTGTTTTTACACACTTTTTTTAAACTGAGTGTCGGAAAAAATACTAGCAAAGCTTCATCGTTCGCTTAACGTTTATGAGGAATCGATAATGTATTTTCAGTGTTTCAAGCGAACAGCATGAACGTACCTATTTGTTATCTTATTTTACGCTTTTTCATTCAATATTTGTGAAATACTTTCTGATTAATCATAGTGTAGTAGCAGTTTTTGAGATACCGTGTACATACTGTATATTGAATACGTATCTGAAAAAATAAGCTAAATTAAGATTCTATACAGAAATAACCAAAAGTTAGAGAATGAATTAAGATCAAAAATAGATCAGGTCACACCAAACCAAAGTTAGAATCACTACGTAAATTTTGTAGCATTTATCCAAAGTGAGCGGACGTGCATGCGCGGACGACTCACTGGTTGCCTCTCCAACGCGAGGTGCTGGAGCAGGGAACAGCGCCCGGGCTGTCGAGGCCGCTCATTAGAGAGCAGGTGAATGAAAGCAAGCAAGAACGGCCAGAACGAGTACAGATGAGAGGAGAAACAATCTCGCGAGCGCGCTACTTGTGCACCATTCCAAGCAAACGAGCCAATTAATTCCATAAAGAAGTGCTTCAATTCAAATGGCCACGAAGTAATGCGCGGGGAAACCCAGGGTGCCTGAACTAGCAAGGATTTTATTGAAATAAAGCTGTGCACGAGAGGCAGTAACTGAACTTCGCGAGTCCGAACTACTGCGAACTGGAGATGCCGTCAGCATCAGAGGGAGAGGAGAATGGGATGAGCACTTCTTCCATCCCTGTGATATGGAAGCGCCTTCTTCGACTCAAGCACTATAGAGAGTAAAAATGTTAGTATAGTATAAGAAACACACTTATGTTTAAGCTTAAAACATATTCGGTGCTGTACCCGACATTCAGAATCGGTTACGCTGCCGCTAAGTGTTCAGCGAAGTGGCGGGCAGGAGAGGCGGAGAAGTTTTTTACGTCAGTACAAAATATGTTCATTCTAGTGGTCTGCTCATCTGCAGATAGCTCAATACAGATAGATTCAACGACGTAGTCGTATAGGAAAATGGGACATGGTGATATGAGAATACAATTGCATGTTAAAAGATATCTTCACATTCAAAGAATATCATTCAGAGTAATGCTTTGAATTTAAAATGAATTTCTGCGATGAATAAAAACAGTGCTAGAAATACATCAAGCAAAGAGTCAACAGCAAATTTCCATTAGGCAGCAGTAGATCTTCAAGCTGCTGAAGTGCACTGACAAGCAAAAAGATGAGGAAAAAATATGAAAAACGAGAATAATAGTAAGGAAATAAAAACAGGGGAAATAAACGTAAATGAAACAATGGAAGAAACATCAGACGCAGAGCAGGAGGTCCGACATTTCAGTACAAATGTAGTTGCAACTCCACTCCACTGGATGGTTCTGGAAGAACTCTACTGGATGGCGAACCCAGATAGTACACAGTACCCGACAGGTTTAATCCTTCACCTTTTCCTGCTGAAGCGAACTACATGCAGCGTCAGTGCCTGCTGATCAGAAGAGCCTCGGTTCAACTTCAGCAGCCAAATTATTATGGGAATTATTTTATACGTTGCTTCTACGTTAAATGCAAGTCTACCCGTATACCTGGAGTGAATAAGCAATTTGTCTCAAAAGTATACGTGTTCGTCAGAAAACCTGCCAGGGAACGGGTTAACAAGGTCTGTATGAGTGAGGACTACGCTATCCTTCAACACACCAGTTTGCGGATACAATAGGAATCCGTTTTTCTTATTTCTTCAATGCAGTTTCAAAAGAAGCTGATATACGAAGTAGAACTATAAGCAGCGCTACACAAATTAATAAAACAGGTTGCCTCGACAAGAGAAGAGAAACTATGAAATTGATGCGACTAGCTATTCAAATGAAGAAAGCTGTTGCTCGTACGCAACAACGTAACTACTTGCCAAACTACGCTACAACTCGCTTTTCTGAGTTGCCAAGAGGATGAATTCAAACCTCCGCAGTCGACCCACAAAAAATAAAGAATCTCACGATTTGCTGCCGCCCGTTCAGCCCGTGTGCACGAGGCCCCGAACTTCGAGCAGGAAAATGGACCGGAACCGGAACAGTGAAGCAGGAGCACGACCCGGACAAGGAACACACGTTTAACATAAATGTGGAACAGGAACTCGCAACACTCGCTCCAAAGAACGTTAATGCAACATAAATGTACAAGTGGCCTACCATAGTGATATTTACGCAAGTTCATATGCCATTTTGCAAGAGCGCAATTTCCGTACATAATTATTTAAAACTAGTAGACGAGCCAAGCCACAAATGTGGGACCAATTATGTTTATTTCTTTTACGGTAAGAGGACCGTCTCATCTTTTTCATCGAAAAATACAAATTTTTACTTTTGCGCTTTAAATCGTTCAATAATGTGTACTGGAGCACATGTCAAAGTTTCGTGCAGTTCCAACAGCTGGCACGGAAGTTAGGGGGCTGGCAAAGGTTAGGGGGGTTGAAGGACTTCCAGAGGCTGTACAAGTGAGATTTTGCATGTGGGCATTTACCTTCATTCTTCTGTTGTATTATTTCATATTATACTTTCGTGAGTGTGTTTAATGGCTCTAGAAGACATAGGAAATGAAAACAATTCTTATTTTTAATATTTTTTCATTATTTTTATTTTATTTTCATAAACTGAGCATTTCTATCCTAATATCCTGAATATTCCGATTTGTTATCATTATTTGTACTATTTCACACATGTAACACAACTAATATGACCAATTGTATTGATCTACAGTGTAAATTCGATGATTTGTCTACCACTGAAAATAGGGGTCAACCCCTCTCCCCCCACTGAGGCTCGCTCCCCGATTTCCCAAGCCCCAAAAAATCAGGCACTTACATTCCAGTTTGCCTTGGGGAGAAATAAACCTTGTAAGCACCAATTTAGAATTTTAAAGCTTTGCAAGGGATTTTTATGCATTTTTCTTTAATTTACTAACCATTACAACATTAGGCATAATGAAATAAAGCTCATTTGACTTCGAATTTTAATCCAAATAAAGTTTACTTGCTAGATTTGTCTTATATTGAAAATAAAAAAGTTGTAGAGCCAGAATTAAAAAGTTACAAAAATTATTTCTATTTTTGTAAGTTATTAAAAACGAATTTTGAATTTCTTCAATATGTAAGTAATATGCTTTATTCTCAATATTGATACGCATAAATAACAACCTCCGCCCCCCCTCAATCGTTCTAATGCGAGAATTACGGGGCCTGAATTTTTCTCATGTTGAAAATTTTATTTTTATATTCGTTATTTTTTAAAAAATAATAAAAATTACCACATACAAAATGTGTTTATTTCATGGACTTACATATGTGCGCCAAATTCGACTTGAATACGGGCGCCGCATTTGAAATAGATTAGTCTCGTAAGGAAATACTTTTTTTCACAATGGGACACTCCCCACACATCTGACACGAAATAATGACCCATCTGACATGAAATAGTGACACATCTGACATGAAATAATGTTATTTTCGATACCACTGATACAGACTGCCTTCTCTGACAGTTTCGCTGATTAGTAAAAAATATGAAACCAGGTATTTTCTTCTATCTAAATCCATAAGAGTGTTACAGATAGATGGACGGACCAAGCAAGCAAGCAACACTAGGCTATTTTTATGTTGTGGGATGACAAAATTCATCAGATACGATATGAACTCTTACAGGCATTTACCAGGCTCAAATGAACTTGGTCCTATCTATAAAAAAGCGAGGAACTAAAATTCATAGTTAATGCAGATAATTTCTTCAAAAAGTGAAGCTGCACAATAATAATGCAACTATTTTCTCACATATAAATAAGAAATAGTCATAAATCACTGATTATTTATTTCATGAGACATATGTGGGCGAGGTCAAAAAATGCCAGCGACAAATTGGCTGGATCTTGCGA
>VOMN01058582.1:0-23861 GCA_014899125.1 Orchestia grillus | reverse complement strand
TAGTCGTGCCTGTAGTCGTGCCTGTAGTCGTGCCTGTAGCCAAGCCAGAATTCATTCCACCCTACCAGTGCTGGCTGTGAAATACAATTTTCAGGACTACTGATGATGAAACTTCAAAGTTTTTATAATTTTTGGCCAGGGATTCCATTTTGTTTCAATGCAATTTAATTTTATTTAAAATTCAGTTCAATTTAAGTTAATTAATCTTTTTATAGCCCTTAATTTGAACTTCAACTTTATTATGACCGAGTATATTACCCTGAAATTTTACGTAAGAGCAGTAGCTTAAATTCAAATTTTTGTAGGGATTTAATTTTTGAATTATTTCTAAAATTAGTTCCTAGAAAACAGTAGCTTATTGGACCATTGACAATGAAAATAAAACCCTATGAATAATTATTTTCCGTGAAATAAATGGCAAGAAATACGAGTAACAATGGCTGAAAAATTCAATTGTTCATTTTTATTATCAGTTCAATTAATGGTTGATAAACTTTTTTAATACAGTAATACAAATGGCAAAACAAAATTTTTCTTCGTGTTTGAATAACCCCTTGTACGACAAAAACATTTTAATACTTTTTGAAATTTTTGAAAATCATTGAATACTTCAAGTATAGTTTACGACTCACATGACGTGATTACAGTAAGTATGGAGAGAATGAGGTCTTCATTTCATAACTGGGTCGATTTTCAAGAGTAACACGTCTTTTTCGATCACTTCAGACTTTCTTACTGAGAAAATCACCATGTTTGTAGAGTATGCAACATGAACAATGCGCGTCAGAGAATCTCCCTTGTCTACGGCTTCTGAATGGGAACTATAACGATAGAACTTGGCTTTAGACCATGGAGCGTAAACCTTGAGAGCCTGAGGGTAATGTAAGGTAATTTCATGGGGTAATTTTTAGTCGATGATCAGAGCAAAAGTGATGCAACAAGGAGAGGAAAACCTCGTCTTGAGGCGCTTGAGTCTCCATTTCCTGTGGGGATTCAATTACATAGGAAGTCTTCTCGGCGTGTGCAGTAGCCGAAGATTTTTCGGGGTGTTCTTCAACAATTCTGGTTCTTGGTGTTGATAACTGCGGCTGTGGTTCTTGGTGCTGATACTGATGACTACGGTTGAGGTTCTTAGAGTTCATGCTGATTACCGCGGTTGTGGTTCTTAGTGTTCATGCTGATAACTGCGGTTGTAACTCCTGGTGCTGATATATACGGCTGGGGTTCAAATTTACAAGAACATGCGCAGTTGTTTGCACTGACTTCAACGTCAAGCGCGGCTCTGGAGACATTATAATCTGAATTGAACAAGTTATAACGATAGATTCATCGCCTCTCAAAAGATCACGCCAGTTAATCGTCCCTCAAGTATCACAATCTATTATAAATAGATCACATGAAGCCCTCAAAATATAACAACCGATTTATCACGTCTTAAAATTTCACAATCGATCGATTAATTAGTATACGCTGGGAGCATAAACTCGACTTGAGTGTTTCCTACTTGGCCGCCATGTTGTGTTACGCAACAGGGATACCCATGAGGCTATAATTTCTTTTTCAGACGAACATTTTAAAACTTTATTCTTTTCGATTACAAGTAAAAACAAAAGTCGAACTCGAACAAAATTTAATATTGTTCTTATTCCTAGTAAGTCAGTAAGTCAGAAGTCAACGCGAGGAGAATTGAAGCACGTGGTACTGAATGCAGTACAAGCTTGAGGATTGGGCAAGCAGCCATCCAATCAGAATATACTACAGCATCTCAAGTCTGTCTGTGGTTGTCCACGTGGGTACTTTTCAAGTCCTGCATCGTGCGTGTGAAGAATCCTAGGTGCCTACGATCTACCTCCACGGAAAGTTTGGTATGAAAATCCAACCTGTCGCCTCTTATCGTCAATTATCGTCAACCGCAAACTTTCCTTATACGCATGTGGTACGTGACGTCATCCCTTCAGCGTCTGCCACATTCGAGGGATTCCCCAGAGGCGGCGATGCCATAAGAGCTCGCCACACAGGACGCTCAGAATCAGTGCACCACCGGACCTTCTGAGCGGTGCCTTGTTTGTTGTTCGCTGCACATCGAGTGAGAGACTTTTAAAAGACTTTTAAAAGAGTTCGTTAACCTGTTCCTGTGTAGCACTGAAAAACTAAATCACTTTTTGTGCCGTTGGACGTGAGGCATTTTAGTTTGCTCGTCGGAGTAACGGTTAGGAAATTATCAGTTGCTCACCGCCCGCTGTTCGGCTAAAAAAGCTGATCATTTTGGGAGAGGACGACTTTCGCCGTCATGAGGTTTGTGTTAACTTGCTTAACCTTTTACCGCCCGAATTATTTTAGCGATATGATGAGTTTTACACCAAAAACAGTCTGCCTGCTTGTGTACATTTGATATGAGACTGCAGTTAGCTAGGCACGGATGGGTAGCAGCAGCAGCAGCCTTGTATTGTGGTCCATATTCCACCAGTGGTCCCTATCGGTTTAAGCGAATCTTTTGGTGTCGTTCGATGGAAAAATGATGTACATTTGGCGTCGTGAATCTCGAGTCTATAATCAAGAAAGCTCTAATTCACGGGAATTGTTTGATACCATAGAAAATAACTCAAGAACTTTCTCCCGGCATCGCTAGTTTACGCAGGTCTCAAATCGTACAAGACTTCTGAATGACTTGTAGCAAACATTCGCACATTTGCTAATAGTGAACTTGGCAACTCCGCCGTATTGTGCCATGGGTGGAAGATTTTACAGTCGGTTGCAACGATATGGACGAGAAGTCAAAATTCCATTGTCCGTCAAAAGACGAATAATCGATGATTTTCACTCCCTGTGCTTGGAGCATGGTATCGGGAAGCAAGTATTTACGGGCTATGCACCGTTATAAAAATGCATGCTATTAACTTGACCCTCCGTGTTTTAATGAAATTGACTAAGTAGTGTAAATTTCGTTAATACGTTTGTTGCAATTTTGATTTCCACGTTTTGTCAATTATGCGTCCGAGCTCGTGTTGCACTTCACCGTCCGGGTGCTAGCAACAGCCTTCATTGGGCAGGTGACATGAAGGCCTAACATTGCTGCCCTCCACCGAGCCAAGGTCGGCAGGTTCTGTGCGCCTCGCTCAGACAAAAAAGGATCCAATACCGTTTGAAAATTCGAACACATCGAACATATTTTTGCGTCATTATATATTATTTTGCTTTATGTTGCCATAAATAGTTTTCTTTTCAGAGAATTTAATCTTCAGACTACGCTCTGGGCTTTATATTTATATAGAATTTTCAAGAGTAATATTTATGAACGAAAATAACTTTTAGATAGATGTAAAGTGGATGTATGGAAGATAGAAATAAGTGATCTCGAACATCATGTATTCAAGTTTTCCAAAGTATAAATGAGAAGTACTGAATGGTAAAAATTTGAGTTTTAGTATCACTTTGGTTACAGTCGCAGGTGTGAGAGCTACGTACGTGTTGGTGCTTGAAGAGCATTTCATCGTCAATCATGAGACATTTATGGCGTTTCAATCATTACGCTTTTGGCATTTCAAAGACATGGCGTTTCAAAATAGGTAGTATATGGCCATTCAACCATATAGTATTTCACAATGAATCATTGGGCGTTGAATGCAACTAAAATTTAGTTCTTACCAAAGTTGCAGAACTGCCCGAGTGCAGTCGTCATTTCATCAGTGATTTGAAGTTGGCGCAAATGTTGCAAAGACAAAACTTACATGTTGTTTGCTCTTGAGTTGCACTGCCTCAGTTCTGTTGTTCTGTTGTTATGTTGATATCATAAAGTCCGGTGTTGACTTCCCCTGTCTCAGGGTCTTTGAAATCATGTTGATATCAAGTAGACATGAGTGCGGGTTGATATATATCCCGAAGTTAACTTACGCTACTTTAGTTCGGTTGATATCACGTTGACATCATGTCGATGTCATGATGTTATCCAATGTAAACTTGAGCTACATCAATATTGGCCACCGTCATCGCTAGTGAGTTGGGGCATCGTAACGATGGGACATCGCTTACTGATAGACACCATTTTTTATCGTATTGAAACATAATATTTATCTTCAAGATTAATGCAATTTGTGAGACAATCCTGGAGAAATTTGCCAATGGTAATCTATTGTTACTCGAACAAAATGTACTTCGAGGTACGCAATCCAATAAATCGTGAAAATTTGGTCCCCACTCGAGGTATTTGAGTGTGATGAGACGCCACGTCGATGACGGAGTGCTAATTCGAGAGAGGAAATTATCTCCGTGGAGCATTAACAATTTACGCAATTAGAAGCTTACTTTATATACAATAAAAAGGTGCTTTTTATACAAACGCAACTCGTACTTAACCTCATGCCAACGCATGTCACCTTCAACGACGGCACCAGCATGGCTTGGTGAGAAACCTTGGTATGATTTTGAGTACGAGCTATATTCAAAACACTCATACTCATACCCATCATCATATCATCGTAAAACGCTTGCACCTGCGTTTAAACACAACTCACATCTCAGATGAGTCACGCGTTTTTTATGAACAACTATTCCTCTGCTGTTCTTCTAATCCCTCTGGAACACGCTGTTCTTTAGTCCTAATTTTTTCTTGTCCTTCTGAATTACGGCACTTTTTTGATCAGGGTTGTTCACCGAACTACAGTTCTTTTGTCTCGACTTTTCTAATCCCTCTGAAACATGACACATTTCAATCTAGTGATATTCGTCAAGCGTCAGTTTCTTTTGTCAAGGGCTTTTCAAATCCCTCTAAAATATGGCAACTTTCAAATTGTCATTTTTCATCAAACGACACTTCTGTTTTTAGTTTGTCTAACCCCTCTACTGTATGGCACATTTCAGGCCGCAGAGAAGTCAACTCGCGGTTGCCGTGTTGGTGGCGTGCATGGTGAGCGCGGTGGTGTCACAGGCGCTCGTGTTCGGTGGCGACGGAGCCTCCGGTGACAGGAGTCGCAGGCAAGGTGAGTGTGGAGGCTTCCTTTGGACCTGCCTCCGGTGGCAGGAGTTACAGGCAAGGTGAGTGGGGAAGCTTCCTGGGTACCTGCTGCATCCGGTGGCAGGAGTTACAGGCAAGGTGAGTGTGGAGGCTTCCTGGGTACCTGCATCCGGTGGCAGGAGTTACAGGCAAGGTGAGTGTGGAGGCTTGCTGGGTACCTGCATCCGGTAGCAGGAGATACAGGCAAGGTGAGTGTGGAGGCTTCCTGGGTACCTGCATCCGGTAGCAGGAGTTACAGGCAAGGTGAGTGCGGAGGCTTCCTGGGTACCTGCATCCGGTGGCAGGAGTTACAGGCAAGGTGAGTGGGGAGGCTTCCTGGGTACCGCACCTGAGCGTCACAGCGTGACCTCGCCTGCGCGGTACATTTTTCGGGTTTAGTTACACCTGCAGAAGTCGACTTCGCACCTGATGAAGTTGAATTTGTGCCTAATGAAGTAGAATTTGACTCTACTGAAGTTGAATTTGAGTCAAATAAAGTTGAATTTGCATCTTGCGAAGTTGAATTTGAAAGTTTTGAAAGTTAATTGGCTTCAAATGAAAACCAGTTTGAACCAAATGAAAATCGATCTGTATAAAGTTAGCTTTCATTTTCACAATATCAGGTGGCAAATAAATTTTTATTTGATGCCAATTCGTTTCCACTATGTACGAATAAATTATTAAAAAGATCAAAACATTTTTATGTCGATATGTTTATTCTTATTAATACACGTCGGTGAATTAATCAGATATACTAGTACGGAGGTAGAATACATGATTGCAGGATAATACTAATGCGTATTGCATTTTTTATTGGAAGATATTGAAATATGGNGTGTATACGTACATTTTTCGTTCGTATAACTATTTATTTTCTAATTTACCCTCATTCCGAGGTACTTACTTGCTTCGGCAGTTAATTTTTATTCTTTTCTCTCTTCTCTCTCTCTCCAAGAAATGAAAATTTTCCGTATCTATAATTTTCTCAACCTTTCAAAATTTGATCATTTTTTCAAACACGTCTACTACCAATTTGCTACTCTTACAAAATTATTTTAGCCGGCTATTTCATGAAATCGTACTTACAATATCAACCGCGAAGAAATACGGGTAAATATACAATAGTTTGAAAGAGTTCGTTTTTTAACGGCTGTGTTCTATGAACAAAATTTCGACTACTTTTGTCATGAAACAGTTATGATAAGTACATCAGTATATCTTGATGGTACATCCTTAGATCTTGATGGAACGTCAGTATATCATGATGAAACGTCAGCGTATACTTATAAAATTTTTAAAATTCTGTAAGTATTTGTTCAATTCTATTTTCATTTAGTTTTCAAGAATATCACCAAGTAATATATCGAATAAATCAATGATGTAAACGGTCAAACGGCTCCAAATAATAACTTTTTATACGAATGCTACATTTTTATTTTTGCTTTGTCATTACGTCTAACTTTTTAATCTCCACTGCCGCTAATCTCACTTGTATCGAAAACTGCAGTCGACTAGGACCGTGCGATCTTGGCTAGGATTAAGCCCCCTCATTCTCGGCCCCTTCTCCATGAAATACGCTAACCTCTGCTTATCAAATTAAACGCTCGTTTGGATGGTTTAAACTTTATGGTAGCCGCAGCCTCCATTTATGCGTTGAATGAAATCAACAGTGATAACTTCTCAGCACCGTAGCAACTTAACTCTTGATTCTTTCCGCATGCGAGTCGTTTAAGTTGAAAATTACCTAAAATCTTTCGAACAGTATTCAATTACAAAATCTACAAGGCTAATTTAAACTCAAACTCGCTGTTACAGAGGTACAGTCTTCGAATAGAGAAATTAATCTGGCTAAATTTAATCCCTCAGTTTCGTGCCCGAACTGCGTGCTGCTGACGGAATGTTCGCCCATGCTGGAGCTGTTGAGGTCCCGGACCCGGTCCGGCATTCAGGCCGTTCAGCGGGCCATTTGTGGCTACCGGGGCCCCCGGTCCATGGTGAGTGCAGGGGTCTCATGGAGGGCCATTTGTGGCTACCAGGGCCCCCGGTCCATGGTGAGTGCAGGGGTCTCATGGAGGGCCATTTGTGGCTACCAGGGCCCTCGGTCCATGGTGAGTGCAGAGGCCACACAGAGGCTACTAAGGCCCTCGTAGACTGATTTCGTGTTACCTTCAAAATAAGGAAATAATCAGTTTGGTTCCCATCATTTTCTACCATACTTGCTGTTTTTTTCAAAATTCAGCACCAAACACTGAACGTTCGTCAAAAACTTACCACTAAATTTACTGAGAAATTTTTCATTTCCTGTGCACTGCGTCAATTTAAAGGAAAATTTGGATCGCGTTCCATTTTATTTCGCGGAGTAATTTTGTCTCAATCTTATCAGTCGGTCTAAGCGTACACCTCGAAGTCTACTGAGGGAACTCGCTGATGTATTTTATAATCGCAGTGTATACATAGTGGCTACGAACCCTTCGGAAAACCTTTAAAAATAGGAGATACGTTGTCAGCGAAGATTTTTGCTTAAGGTCTCATATTCTTTTCTTATAGTTGGTCTTACCTTTTGTGCTCGTGAACCGTTGAATCAAATTCTGTCGCGAGCTTCAAAATTTTTCATATTTCTTCTTTGGGCACCTGGAATTTTTAGCCAAAATACTAAACAGCTATCTCATGAATGAGAAATTGAACTTAATCGTTTTTTCCTTTACCTGCGGAAGGATAGAGAGAGAAACAAATTTAACATACATGAGTTCAAGAATCTTGTTATAGAAGCGTAAAGCTCTTCTGACTAATAATGTTCCTGCGCTTAGTAAGTTTAATGAGCAATTAACTTGAATGATTCTGCTCTTTTATTGAGGATGTTAAAGGACTTCTTGGAGAATTTTCCATTCTAATTTCTTCTTAATTCACCTCAGCTGAGCAAACATCGCAGAAGGCTCGAGCTAAGAAATAAAACTTGTGCATTGAGAAAACTCCCTAAAAAAAGAAAAAAATATGAATGCTTGAAGCTACGAAATGAAACTCGTTTCTTTTCCGACTCCTAAAAAAGAAATATATGAACAGCTTGAAACTAAGAAACAAAAATTTTCTTCATCTATGGAATCTCAAAAAAGAAGAAATAAGTTTTTCGGTGACCATGCAGGTGTGCTGCCCTTCTTCGGAGTCCCCCACCACCCCCACAGCCACCGCAAGACCCCGCCCCAACCGCCTGTTGCCGTCGTCGTGCGGGTTCTCCACAGACTTCAACAGGATCTTTGGTGGACAGGAGACGACAATCGGGGCGTACCCTTGGGTGGCTGCCCTCGGTTATATCCGTGAGTACATGTGACCTTGTGCTTTGTTACTCCTAGTGCACGTGCCCTACTTAGTACATGTCTTTTTGTGCTTTGCTGCGTGTAGTACACGTACCCTAGTACTTTGTTACGTGGTGTACACGTGCCCCAGTACTTTGTTACGTGGTGTACACGTACCCTAGTACTTTGTTACATGGTGTACACGTGCCCCAGTACTTTGTTACTTGGTGTACACGTGCCCCAGTACTTTGTTACGTGGTGTACACGTGCCCTAGTACTTTATTACGTGTAGTACTCGTGTCCCAGTACTTTTTTACGTGTTGTATACGTGCTCTAGTAATTTGTTAGTCGTAGCACTGATGCTGATGCTGGTTGTACTGGTGTTAGTACTAGTAATTCTTGTGCTGCTACTGGTTGTACTAGTGCTGGTACTGGTTGTGTCGGTGCTGGTTGCAATGGTACTAATTACCGGTGCATCATATCTCATTCTTTCATGCTTCTAGATTGAGAAATAGTTGATGGAACTTTAGTATTTCGGCCAATGATATGAATATTTTGTAATTTTTATTTGCTGACAAATTAACCCTCAAACTTTTTGCAACAATGATCAGTGGAAAAAAGTTATGAACACGTGACGTTCATCGAATGACGTATCTTCGATGCCATAACAACTTTCATCGATCATTTCCGACTCATAAAGTTGACACACCATGTCACAAAATTCCACTGATGTCTCGTTCCTGGCGCAAAATCATGCTTTCCCACTTCTTTGGACCCAAACACAGTGAGGTAAAAATTAACGCAGGAACGTTGCTCATGAAGTCAAGTCAAAGAATTTTTGAATTTACCTTCAACATTGTGCGCCTTCTGTAAAGTGGATACAAGTTTGACACATGAGTGAAGGTCCACGGCAATGATTTTCTCTATTGTATCGCGTTGAAATGAGTTAGGAGGTAGAAAGTGGCCCTTCATTACCTGGAACAAAAATTATGTTGCATACGGAAGTGCAAGAGATGTAAGTGTTCGTCCTGAATAAAGGATGAAGTTTCCCCACGAGAGCAGTCACGAGAAGGAGTGTTTTTTTTAGGTCTCTTGCCTCCGTTATTTTTTCAAATACCTACACAATGACGTTAGAACCCCAATTGTACGCAACCTGGTACCTCTTCTGATGATGTGAAAAAACCCCTTCTAAATCACAGGATCCTGCAGTTGTAACTTCAAACCATTTTATTGTATTTTATTCCATTCTATGTACTTCATGCACATCAATTCCATTCTTCCCCGTTCTATCCCATCCCTTTATAATCAATTGAATGCAGTTCTGTCCCCTCCGTGCCCATTTGCTGCCCCCCCCCTCACAGCACAGCACACTTTGCCTGACAGTCCTCACGTTGTTTGCGCAGGTGCGGGCAGTGACGAGGTACAGTTCCACTGCGCAGGTTCGCTCATCAACAATCGCTACATCCTGACGGCGGCGCACTGCCTCGACGCCAGCACCCTCAGAGGACGCAGGCTGTGAGTGGCAGGCCTGAGCGCCAGCATGAAATGTTTCTCTCCTGTAACGATGAGCCAAAGTTCAATTGGGACTTCAACTTCTCTCACTCTTTGGCGGATTTTATAATTTCTTTTAAATCCGAGAATTTTTATTTTATTCTGAGTTTTCAGATCTCCGTTTGTTGAAGTATGATTTTAATGATAAATTTGTGGAAGGATTCCAGAAATACTACGGATAAATTAGATTCCGATTGAGGAACATCACTTCGATTAGCAACTCCGATTTCGTGGCTTCGAAAGTTGAATTGACTTTGTGTGAAACATTTCGATTCTCATGAATGGGCTGCGAAAAGCTGCAACTACCATAATTAGCATCAAATTTTTAAAATTACGTACACTGGAATCGCATTCACCTTGCAGAACAGAGTTAGAATCAATATGAAACAAAGCCCTAAAATGAGAAGGGACCGAAAGAATGGAAATATGTAGAAGGGATCGTTTTCCAATGCTACCACGGATACGAAGGAAGTATGGAGGCTAAAATCTCGCATTAAGATTCGTCAATTTTCAAGTACAGTCGTCAATACGTCAATTTGTCAATTTTCCAACACAGAGTCGAAATTCGTTTGGGCGACTGGGACCTGTCGTCGGACAGCGACTGCCAGGACACTCCGGGTGGGGCCTCGTGTGCGCCCCCCTACAGGAGGGTGTTCATGGAGGACGCCATCGTCCACCCCTCCTACTCCCGCCGCTTCCAGTTCTCCGACGACATCGCCCTTATTAGGCTTAATGAGACCCTCGACCTCAACGCCGTCGCGCGTACGTACCTGGGGTACTTAGGGGGGAGGTGGTGGCGGGTCTAAGGGCCTGGGGTACTTAGGATGTGAGGCAATAACGAGTCTGGATACTTGGGGTACTGAAGGTACGACGCTATGAAGCGTATGGGTGGTACCCTGATAAGGATATTAAGTACCTGGACTACTTCAGCTCAGATGTTGCTGGGTACTCGAGTACTATTCATGACCTCATGAATGTGGCAACATTAGTATCCAATATTCATATCTAACATCAGTACACCTTAGCACTAGTTACATTACTAACTACACTAGCACGTCGATTAGTCTGTTCCACTATCAGGGCCCAACATTCAAACCGACAACAAAATTGAAGCCTTCATCTCAATGAGTCTCGTCATTGTTTCACGTCACTAACACGAGGCACAGCCTGCACATTTCCAGCCTTGACGTGCACACAAAAATTACTACACCAACACGAGGCACAGCCTGCACATTTCCAGCCTTGACGTCCACTCAAAAATTACCGCACCAACACGAGGCACAGCCTGCACATTTTCAGCCTTGTCGTGCACACAAAAATTACTAAGCGATATTTTTGCTCCGTGCAGCCACGATCCACCCCGTGTGCCTGCCCCCCTCGTTCGCCCCCGGCATCACGGAGGTGGGGCAGTCCCTCCTGGCGGTGGGGTGGGGCATGACGGAACAAGGGAGGCAGAGCAACACCCTCCAGCAGCTGCAGATCCCCGTCGTGGACCCTGAGCGATGCAGGGGCGTCTATGGCGCTGCCTTTGGAGACAAGCAGGTGAGGGTCTGAGCGCCTTTCTCATTGGGGAAGTTCTCTGCTGTTTGGGTTAGCTATTATCAATGGGAACTGTACTAGTATAATTAACGGCAACTGTCATGATGGTTAAGTGTGGTGTTAAGCTTAACTATCGTTATGGTTATCTCTTGTTATTGATAACTGTCGTTAAGGTTCATGTTTTTAATGATAGCTGTTAACGCTAACGGTCGTTAAGGTTATCTATGAAGTTCAGATCAGGGGTCGTTCAGGGTAAGCTGGTCATGAAGATTTCCTGCGTCCATCAGGGTAACTATCGTCAAATTTACCTGCAGCTCAAGTTAATCGTTGTCAAATATAAGTCTGTCGTTATTTTCACCAGTCGCTTAGGTTAATTACCATTACTTTCACCACCGTTATTTCCACCAGTCGTTTAGGTTAATTACCAATACTTTCACTAGTCGCTTAGGTGACTCACCACTATTTTCACCAGTCGCTTAGGTTACTTGCCATTAAGCTCAACCATCGGTAAGGCGAACAGCTTCAGCGAGACTAAGAGATCACAGACGCACTACTGGCGTCGATGAAACCATCCAAACTTCACGCTTGAATTTGAACAAAATCAACGCATTCACTGAAAGTAAAAACTGAAACTTGAAGTGTGAGATTTGTAGGACTTGCGTGTCTCCAGCAATTCACACGTCACAGCCAACACTCTGGTACGACTCACAAAACCGACCGCTCAATAGCATCTCACAGACACCGACAGTGCCAGTTGATCAAATCAATTCTTTACAATTTCCGACCCTTCAACGCATTGCAAGAATCAAGATGAGTAAGATCTCCGCGTTTTAGAATTACCAATTATTTTTACCCCCCTACGGATCCCAATCAAAGAGTGATCAAACTGCCGCAAAGTTAAAACATACCATTCAACCAAATTCCTATTGTGACTTTAGTTGTCTGTAATGAATGCGTACTTGCATGGGTTAGCTGTATGTTAATTAGCGAATGTGATTGGGTAGATATCATCTTTGAAAGGATAACTAATTAGGTTCATTAATTAAATGCCAAATTTAATGTACAACTTGTTTTCCATTTTCGTCCTTTCTTTCCGCTTGACTTCTTTTCAATTCTTCAGAGATGATTATTCTGTTAGTCGAGATGTTCGCTTCCTTCTATGTTAGTTCTATTTTTCATTTGATTTTTATCGTGTGCAGCTGTGTGCTGGAGGCATTGTGGGACAAGACACTTGCTCTGGGGATTCAGGAGGACCCCTCGTGAAGTCGGGACAGCGGGGCCCCCCTTACCAGCAGGTGGGGGTGGTGTCTTTTGGGCTGGCTGTGTGCGGCACCAACAACACTCCCGCTGTGTACACCTCCGTACCTGAGTACCGCACGTGGNTGGTGCAGTGTGAGGCCTTAGTGGCTGCTGTGTGTTGGTGCAGGGTGTGGCCTTAGTGGCTGCTGTGTGTTGGTGCAGGGTGTAGCCTTAGTGGCTCCTCTGTGTTGATTCCGTTTACTTTAGAGTTGTTGTCTGACTTGCAATTGACTGTTTTGTGTGTAGCTTGAGTGTCACCTGCCACTTTGCATGTAGCGTGAGTGTCAGCAAACTGTTGTGTGTCTTGTTTGGGTGCAAGTTCATTGTTTTTGCTTGATTGATGTCAAATTGACTGCCTGTGACACGACCGTCTGCAAAATGTCGTCCCCAACTCAAATTTTTAACAGTCAAGTTTTGCTTAGATTGCTTTTTAGCAGGGAGATTGCGTGTCGACGGATTGTCAGTTGACAGATCACGAATCGAAGGCAAAATTTTGAAAATTAATGTTTGAATGTGCAATAAATATGGTTGTTTTTGAAGATTTTTGAGTGTGTTCAAAATTGTGTTACAATAGTGAACATATATTTTTAAATACGCATGCCTGCTATTTAAATAAACGTCTAGAGCATAAAAAGCACAACTTTTGTGGTCGCTGAAAAATTCGACAAGTCAGGAATAGATGAAGAGAATTAAATACGAAGAAATTATTTGAAATTTACTGCTCACACCGTTTGATGCTTTGCGAGTGTGTGTCTAAACACGGCTTTCTTGAACGTGAATTCAAAATTCGGTCGACATTTTATTCGCAAAAGTCGTCAAAATGCAACCGTTTTGACAACTAGGGAACACGAAGCAGATATATTGACTCAATCCTTACCAAAAAGCGACTACCAAGTCTTACTTCAATTCACTTCGTCCAGATGGAAGAATCAATGGATCGTCACAGAGCGCTGAGAACACCAAGCTCTTTAAAAAGCCATGGATACCTCGGATCAGATTCGTTATTTGGGTAGAAAATTGCACAACGCGTTTATAGGTCTTGCGTAACTCGTTATTTCTTTCTAGAGCAACGCACGTGGGAAGTAGAAACGTTGGCTAAAACCCGCATTTTCTGCAATTTGATCTTTTGTTTTCCATTTTTGACAATTTGCACTCCAGAAATTGTTTAAACCACAATCTCAATTTTAGGTCATGTTGGATAACATGGCTACTCTTGGCCGTGGGCATTTGTTGACGTTTTCTATATTTTATTTCACTAGGTAATGAAATTTTGCAACTTCACATCGCGTGATAATAGATCTTGTTAACTAGACATGTTCATCTCATTATTGTTTCATTAACTAGGTATGCTCATTTCCGTATTCTCATGAACGGGAGGAGTCAGTATTATGGTCCCTTAAATTCGACGTGCTCACCTCCTCAAAGTCGAGCTGTCGTTGGTGGTTGGGGGAGTGTCACTGAGGTAGTTCAGGCCAGTGATATGCATAAACTATCAATTAATTGATATTATTGAGTCATAAATAATTAATATTAAATTATGACACCACAGTGAGATACCCATCTACCTAAATAATCAAGATATGACGCTATGGAAGAGAACTCATCAAGCTTGATAAATATTTAACACCTCGAAATATTACTCCGAATCTACAATATATATTTAACGCAACGAAATAGTACACAGCTTCAACAATAAATATTCAACGCAATGAACCAGTTTCGCATCAACAGTAATTACTATTTTACGGAGCAAAATAAGTAGCAAGCTACAGATCCACCACATCAAGACGTGTATGAATAGTCAGGGCCGCGTATGAATAGTCTCCGGCTGCTGGAGAGGCACCGGCCTGTGTACTCTTTTCCCACGTGCTGAATACCATGACGAGTCCTGTTATCACGACAGGTGAGTTACCCGTTGTGATAACGCGGCTTCTTATCAGTTTCACGCTTCTATCACCTCATCTGAGTTGTTTTGTCCTCATTCCATCCCTAGTTTACTTTGTAACTTCTTTTTGCATATTGTTTGTAAATTCCGTTAGACTCAGGGAGAGATGCAGTCGTGCATTTGATTTGATAAAAACCTAGGAAAGGTATTTTAAAAACTGATGATATTAGAATCGCGTGATATTTTTCAAAGTTTAGGTTGGAGACTCCTCGCTGTGCTGAGTCAGCATCGGAGACGCGGGATGGTCTCGATGCAGGCTTCAGTTTTGAAGTGAAAGTTTTCAATTATGTTTATACTTTGTTTTCCGTAGTTAGAATGTGCATTATTTATTTACAAATATATTTTAATTAAAAACCATTGGATCTTTTTTAACCCCATTGTAATTTAAGAGATGCATTTCAAGGCATTAAATCACGTAATGAACATAAAATACGTATTTTAATCAGACAACTTTGTTATTCACTAAAATATCAAACTCAAACACGGGAATGTTTTACACTAACACCTCCTCATTGAGGCATTCGCTTGGAGTACAACTCGACACAATAGTCCATGTAAGATATAACACGCAATTACATTCACCCTCGTCGCCTATAATTGTATTAAACTAATTTTTCAAAAGATCCCTCTATGTGATGATGCTTTCTCGAATTCGTCATTTAAAACCCGCTCCTAGCTTACAATTTGATCATTTTTAAACGACCCTTTGTTGTGCAGTTTTAGGCGACATTTATGAAGGGAAAATGCTTTAAAAATAAACTCGGGACGACCCTTCTCACCCCCTGATGCAGGCGCGGCACAGCCCGTCGTTGCCGTGGCAACCGTTGTGTTTACAATGTACAAGGCGCGCTACACCTTGCAGCGACTCAAGATTTATTCTCGCTTTTGAAATTCGTCTCAAATTAAGCTGGAAATATACGTAAACAAACGTAATGTTGGGGAGAATTACTAATGCTTCTAAAGTTTCCCTTCAGACGTTACGCGATATTGCAGATAACATCCTTGTTTTTTCGTCGGTATAGAAATGAGTTTAAAATCTTACTTATGGTGATAGAAAAATGTATTAATGGCAAATCAGGAAATGGTTTTCACTGATGTCCGCGTGAAGACTGCTTGGTAGCACGTCTACAGGCTGAGCACTATACATATAATGCTGGGGCTGCTTGTCGCTGTGTGCCAGTCTCGAAGCAGTCGTTACGCAAGTAGGTCGTAAAGCACAGCAGTTCGTGAAGCCTTGTTCCCACTACCCTCGCTGGCAAATTATAAGTTGAAAGTAAGTGGCTTTGAACAAAGGCCTCGTCATGAATGGCATTATTGGGATGCCATAAATTTACGAGAATAATAAGTGGAAAAACTAAAGATACTTTACGCACAAATTTTATCTCGGTTTATGCGAATGAAATAAAAACGGCTTTCCGTTGAGAATATAGTTATCAAATTTTATTTTCTTTAACATTGACGGATGATACCAGTCAAAACTAGCGAAATTTAATGCCGATTTCTCTTAAGCTTGCAGTGCAGAGCTATGGTAAAACTAGCGTTTTGAAGCTGTGTCGACACTAGTGTTATGGAACTGTGACACTAGTGTTATGAAACTGGGACAACCCTAGTGTTTTCAAACTGTGACGACACTGGTGTTTTGTAACTGTGGCAATACCAGTGCTATAAAACTGTGACAACACTAGCGTTATGAAACTGTGACAACACTAGTGTTATGAAACTGTGACAACACTAGTGTTATGAAACTGTGAGAACACTAGTGTTATGGAAGTGTGACAACACTAGTGTATTGAAGCTAGTGAAGCAATCTAAGTATGACCTCTCTACAGATTGTATTCAAATAATGACGTGAAATGAGTTTCGATGAATAAACCACTAACCTATTATACCGCGTCAACCGAGTTAAAGTAGAAAATAGAGTTGAAATATTTTGATTTCATGCTTTTTCTTACTATGAAATATTGCTTTTGTTAATCGGTTAAATTTCAGTTTTCAAATCAGATAAATTATTATTTTCATGTCTCGAACTCAAAAGAACATCGCCCAATCTCTCATTTCGGTACATCACTAAGATAGTTACACTCCTGAGTTACAGTTTTCATTGAAATTTTGCGCTCATAGCTCGGAAATTCCCATAAGTAAAACACCAAGATATTCCCAAGGCTGAGTTGTATTCGCCATTGAAACTTGGCGCTCTTATCTCCGGAATCAGTGCGACAACGTCGTATCGCGCGCCCTCACGTGCTCGAGCGCAGGCTGCACGCAGACGTGCTCAGAAGCCCTTGCTTCTTGGAACGCTTCTGATCGACTTGTGCGACCTGCGGCGTTCCGGTGAAGCCGAGCTGTTGCTTCCTGCTCGTGCACAACGGCCTTACGTTGAGTGTTGGGTGGTCGGTCTATCGGGGCATGGGCTTCAGGCGCGACGTTTTTAGTCAGCTGAAATGCTCGCTCTTACAAAATGCTCTTTAGCGAGCTGAAATGTTCTTACGAAATGTTCTTTGGCGAGCTGAAATGCTCGCTCTTACGAAGTGCTCTTTGGCGAACTGAAATGCTCTTACGAAATGCTCTTTAGCGAACTGAAATGGTCTTACGAAATGCTCTTTAGCGCGAACTGAAATGCTCTTACGAAAAGTTTAAAATACATGATGATAAGTTTATAATAAATGACGTCGCGCTTGCAATACATGACAGTACGTTTATAATACATGACAGTACGTTTACAATACATGACAGAACGCTCACAATACATGACAGTATGTTTATAATAAGAAAAACAAGGGTCGCACTATAAATCATCTATTTTTTGCAATTTATCTCGACCCTCATTTTTCTTTTCATTTTAAAGATTTGGTTTTCAACCAAATGTCCAATTTCTGATACGTGTATAAGACATGGCAATGCATTTATAATGCTCGGCATTCCTTTTACAATACATGACCGTACGCTTACGATAAATCAACAAATATGACAGTACGTTTATAATACATGCAAATGTGTTCATAATATTTGACGATATGTTTGTCGTTTTATGATATGTAACAATATGTTTATAGCACTCAATGGTACGCTCATGACATGGTACATTTTTGAATAAAAAAAGATACGTTTACAAATCATCACGATACTTTTGTAGTACGTAATGCGGGTTAAAAAAAACAATGTTTCAATTGTTGCGATACTTTAGTGTAGCAGGTATCGTCGCGATACGTAGTTTCGGTCTACAAGGATCTGAATTTTCAGTTTACCAGAAAATGGAGACGTTATGAGAAGTTTAGAGGTTCTAGCAACCATAGAGCGACCGCAATAGTGCTGTACATCGTTCATTCCGAGGGAATAATATAATTTGTCGCAGGAATAAAAAATATATTCCCTTCGCATTGGACAAAAGTTTTTTGAATCTTCTCAAAATTTTACAGAGATCTGAATCGAAGTATTCATAAGAAACCACCGAGCTAGGAACACACAGCAGTGTTGGGAGACAACAGGCACTGCCACGACTCACAGTTTTGTTTTCTAGTGGCACCACAATCTCCTTGCATCTGCAGAAAAAAGTGTAATCTGTACGTGCAATGAAGACTAATTTCTTTGTAATAGTTAGAAATATGTGGGATTGATATCACAGAGCTGTAAATAATTCGTGAAATATGAATTAATATTCTGCACATTTTGTACACCCAGGGCGAGTTGTTTTGCAGTCTTCTCACCCGACGATCGATCTGAAAACGACCATTAGATTTATTTGAAAGTTGATCCGCAAATCCTCAGATGAAAGCCTAGCATTTACGAACGAGCGTACACATCTGCTAATTTGGTGCTAGGTTTAGCATGAAAGTTCAGCATATATGATCAGATTTATGTGAAAGCTTAGTACTCGAATAAGGTTTAGCATGAAAGATCAGCATATATGATCAGATTTACCCGAAGCTTGTTACTGGTATAAGGTTTAGCATGAAATTTCAACATATTTGATGAGATGTATCTAAAAGCTTAGCATAAGGCTTAGCACGAAAGTTTAGAATGCACGTTCAGAGTTCGCTGCAAGTTTAGCATGAGGGACAACACAGGAGACGAACACACACTCAAGCGCAGAAGGAAACAATCGCAGCTTTCGGACACTGGTCCCGAGCTTGAAAACAACGAATACCTGGACAAGTTTATCAAGAAAATAATCGGGGAGTCGAGAGGGCGAACGAAAATTTTTTCGAAGATGTCCGACAGCAGCGACAACGTTGGAATTCTGAAGAATTCATCGAGCGCAGACCTGTGTTCGTATTACCAGGACTCCTTGACGCCTGTTGAAAAAACTCTTAATGAAACAGACGCCCACAACAACAACAACAGCAACAACGGGGGATCTAATCAAGAGAAATGTAACCATGGAGGAAAACACGCGATGAATGAAGGTAAGTTGGAGGCCTATTGATGAGGAAGCCTAAACTTATTGTGTTTTTCTCCCGCGGAAATTAAGAGGCCTTTCCGTCGACTGCAGAGCAGGTTAGTGAGCCTATCAAACGTTTCAGGTATCTATATCGAAAGAGTTCTCACCACGTAGGCTTACCAATTTTTTTGGCTGTTCAGAGGTTTCTTAATAATATTTGTCGAACGTCAGAAATATTTTCCGGAGCTATTCTTTGGAAAAATATTCTACGCATTCGATTACTGGTTTATGCAGTGTGAGTACCTTAATTATGGCCCTCCCTGTACGGGTAATGAGGGTCTGTGGTCACGGATCCAATATTTTGCTGGAAGTTATACAATCCGAAACTTGCAGTCGCAATAAGTCGATTGGCAGTTGCGCATTGAGTTAATGTACATGTGTCGAGTGGATTAATCATTTTTGTCCAGCAAATCTGGGGAATTTTGATCAATTGTATGTACTCCACACAGCTGCACTCCACACAGCTGCACTCCACACAGTTACACTCCACACAGTTGCACTCCACACAGTTGCACTCCAAGCAGATGCACTGCTCACAGTTACACTCCACACAGTTACACTCCACACAGTTGCACTCCACACAGTTGCACTCCACACAGTTGCACCGTGCAGGGGGTTGATAACTTGATATTGGCCTCACGCAATACATTGCGCAACAAATAAATTATGTGTACAAAAAAACGGTTCCACATTGCGTGGCACATTTCCAAAATATCTTGAAGGCTTACAGCAGCGAGCGAAGTGCAATTCTAGTTAGCATTCTTTCATCATGGCAGCGTGCATGCGAGAAAGAAAGGGTTTTAGCGTTAGGCTTATGAAGATTGTTGAGAACATATTGAAATGAATGAACTCATATCTTTAGAAAGAGTTGAGTGTTTCATAGAAAGAGGCAATTTAGAGACGAGGTGTTGTGCTACAGGCAAGGGATGGTGGCAGGGGTGCTGAGAGTCGAGTGGGGTGTGGGGGTCGTAAAAAAAGCGGAGGAAGGTGGAGTGGGAGCTTGAGGATCGTGGATGAAGTGAGGGCATGGAAAAGGAGAGTGGGAGTGGTAGAAAAAGTGAGGGGAGGGAGAAAGAGAGTGTGGGAGTCGTAGAAGAAGTGAGGGAAGGGGGGTGAGGGAGTGTGGGGTCATGGAAAAAGTAAGGGGAGGGGATGAGGGAGTATGGAGTCATGGAAGAAGCAAAGGAGGGAGGGGGGGAGTGGAGAGGCTCCAGCGAGGCACACATTCCCTCTTTCCCTTTTTTCTGCGGATGACGCCAGAGGAACCCTCGGTCACCTGAGAGGAGTTCCCCTATATAACTAGACTCGCTGCGTCAGGTGGCGTGCAGTGAGACGATCCTTTATTGAAGCATCATGAAATATTGAGGCAAGTTTTAGGCCTATTAACAGGCATAACTCTTTATCTGACGCGTTGCTAGACTGAAAGGGTGTAAGTCTACCGTTTCATCATCCCCCTTCTGACGTTGTTTTCCTCGTATCAGCTGTAACTTGTCTGACTTTGCTGCAGCTGCTCCCAGTCCCACAGTCCCACACAACTCCAGTCAGTCCAGTGCCAGCTGAGCGGTGGTTGAGTGAGGGTGTGTGGTGTTGTGTTTCCCAACGCTCCTCTGTTGCACGCTATTCTATGGGTGCATAAAAACGTGGTATTTAGGCTTCATTAATCAAATTAAAATGGCGGGTGAAGAGGAATCGACTAGTCTGACAGGTAAGTGACGTTTCTGACCATGAAATTTGTTGCGTATTAAAAAGGAATCATGTTTACATGCAGTGGCAACTTCTTTTCTCTTTATAATCATCATAAAATTCACTTACGCACGAGGCGCATCTACAGCTTTTGAGCTATTCAGATACTACGCATCAATAAAGCCTGGATTTTCTTAGTATTTTGTTTGTTACCTTGCTATCTGTGTGCATCCTATTTTAGTACACTAACACGTAGGAAACGCGCTGTTCTTCCCCAAGCTAGCATCCCTCCAACGCATGGTTACAGAACTTAGAATCGTTTCCCTTATTTCTATTGAGAAGCGAGATGACTGTGGGTCTAAAGAAGCCCAAGTTTCTAGGGCGAATAGCTGCGATGTCTTTCTTGATATTACGACGCGGCGTGTGAGTACTGTTGTGAGTGTGGGTCTTTGTTGCTTGAACTGCTGGGAGAGAAGTGTCTCCTCCAATTCAAAAATAATTTTCAACCATACAAGCGTTACATCAGTTAAATATGACGGTTATGGGCTTCTAAGCCCTATTTTAATGGACATTTTTAAAGGGTTTATTTTGTCTATGGTTCTCACAGTCCGTGCCAGACTTGCAACTTGAATTCAAAACACGATCTTAAGTCTGGCGAAAATTGTTCCAAAACTCAGGTAGAAATAAAAAACTTTTATAGTAACTTCAAGGAATTTTGGCAATTTCAGGAAAATTCAGGGAAACCTGAAAATTTTTAGGAAATTTAAGGATTTTGGGTAAAAGTTTCTATAGAAAAATTTAAGAAAACTTAGAAGGTAGAAGGCAGCGTATGTCAACATGTTTTATACTCGACATCCCAATTTTGCAATTATACGACGTATCCAGAGCTCCGGTTTTTCAGATATGAAGTCTTTCCTTCACGCCATTACGCACACCAAGCTGGAAAACAGCTTAGCTTAGTGATAAAAATATTAAATGAGTAAATAAGTCATGCTTACACGTTTCCTCCGTTGCTGGCTTGCAAATTAAAATGCATTGCTTGTTTAAATAAAAAATACATTGGCTTGCAAATTAAAATTCATTGCATGTTTTGACCAGGGCCCTGCCAACGCTCTACGTCGTGCGAGCGCTGGCGTACCCCGCATACGAAGAGCACAAGACCGGTTCCAGCAATAATATAATTCCATATTATAATGAGCCTTATTTGCTTCTCAGGATGCAATTATTTTCTGTGATATTTAGCGCTGGTTCTACTTAATAGCGCTATATGCGGGGAATGACTGTAAAGCGGTTGTTTGCTGGAACCGATCAAGCGTTGTATGCTTAGGATGACTGTAGAGCGAAGTTTTGTGTCGCTCTATGCGGGGGACGACTCTAACGAGACAGTTCATGAGCTGCCTAATGAGGAAGAGTGTGTGGTGCAGTAATTGCCTTTAATGATGTCACGGGAAGGTTGCTTTGAATAGTTTGTCAACATCAATAGTTGGTCAATATCAATATTTGTCAACATCAATCGTTGGTCGATATCAATATTTGTCAACATCAATCGTTGGTCGATATCAATAGTTGGTCGACATCAATAGTTGGCTGGTCCTCATCAACATTTGGAAAGAGGAGCCAGAATAAGGGGAGGAGAAGAAATAAGCGCACAGAAGAGAGAAGTGAAACTCCCTGCAAAATCAATCGCCTTATGTGTTACAGGCAAATCGCACATGAGAATACAAGAATTCAACTGAAAATCAACATACAAGAATTGAGGAGAGAACACATGGAACGCGGAATATGTTCAGCGTGCATTTTAGTACAAAGTTAATAAGAAGGCCCGAGAAAACATACTGTTTCCAAAAACTTTACTAAAAACCAGAGCTTTCGAGCATTTCCTTTGCTCATCTTCAGTAGTCTGGAATAAGAGCGAAAAAGTACTTGTTAAAAGGACATAATTACTCCATTTCTAAAGTTTTAGAACGGAGACACAGAAGAGAAATAACAGAAAACACTTCTAAAGTCTACACTCCACCAGTTAACGTAGAATTTCGAGTGAGACGGAGCTATTCTGATCGTTGAGGGATGGGTGGAGCTTGTGGATTAAAAAACTCTACCAGTTTCAAATCTGCAGCCGTTCATGATGCTATAATTTTGAAATTTTTTGTAAGTATGGGATGGTGTGATTCCATTGCATGATCTCTGATACTGCTATTAGGTGGAGAAGAAAGGGGGTGACCAGTAAACGAAGATAATTATATATATAATCGTTAGTGCGCAGCCGTGTTGCAACTGGACGAATCATTGGCACAAAACTGTAGATGAGTTAGGTACTGTGTAAGGAAAACTATTTGCTCTTTTTATAGCTAAATTTATTACAAAAGGAGTATTACTGCCAATACCACCACACAATGGGCCAATACCCAGTACTTCACTGCACTGACGCAACGCCAGCTGATAAGGCAGATGATTTGTTGATAAGTTTCTTATCTCTCAGTACGGCGCTTGGTTTCAAATGTCTTTATTCAAGGGAAGTACTCTTGATGATGCATTGCCACGTGAAGGTTTTCCCATCGGGAGGAAGTTCCCCCATCATGGGAAGTAGTGTCTAAATTGGCTAAATGGTTCCCCCATTAGGGACGAGGTTCCTACACCCTAGAAAAGGTTCTTCCGCAAGGGAAGAGGTTTGTCTGTCAGGGATCGGAAATGGCTTTCTCAAATCGAGGAGGAAGATTCTCTATCGGGGAGGATGTTCACTGAACGAGAACATTTCTCCACCGAATAGAATTCTCTTTCTACGAGAATAACGTTCCTCCATCGGGAAGGATTTTCACCCATTAAGGGAGAACGTTTCTCTATCGGGGAGGAAGTGTCCTTCATCGAATTTGAGCTTCTTTCCTCAATTCATGATATTGCTGGGGGGTGGGGGGGGTTGATGGAGTTATACACCCAGTACTCAGCAGCACCACAGTGCAGGCGGGACGTGACCTTGACGCATCGGTCCGCGTGCGACCGGCGCCTGCAGCGGCTTGTCTGGTTGGAGGCACTCGTGCGGTTGAGCCTTTTAGCTTCGCGTTCGATTTATTTTTACAAAGAACGGATTTTCATTTGCAAAAAGTATTTTTGTCCTATTTTTAAGAATAG
>VOMN01058568.1:0-19832 GCA_014899125.1 Orchestia grillus | reverse complement strand
AAAAATAAGGCACCGTCACGCAGCCAATAGGAACTCAGTGTAAGCTATACGTCATAACGGCGAGGCTGGGCGTGTTCGTTCGTTTAGCGGTGGCTGCATGTCTCCGTTGAACGGAACCATCTTGTTAAGTAGTTGATCTGTGACTGGCTGACCTCAAGGTCGCGCAGCAGCAGGCGGCGGTGGCTGCACCTAGTGCGGTAGGGAACTCTCAGAGTCATGTGCATTGAAGCACTCTGACGACCTGGCACAGGAAGAAAAATTTCTGAAAACTGAACTACCAACGACACTTACTTTTTCGCTATCTCGCGCTGTCGTGTGAACTTCATATCATAAAATGAAAACATGTGTAAAACCGTTTCACGATGTATTAACTTGAACAGTAATGCACGAGAAAAAAATGATGGCGCAGTCAAATAATTCCCGTTGCCACGATATGAAATTCCTACATCAACGATTCCCTAGACTCATAAGAGTGCCTTCTATCAGCAACCAAACTCGCTTGTTTTATATCTGGGCTGTGCAACCCAAAGTTATCATGGAGTCACAGACTGTGCAACGAAGATTGATTGAATTTTAATTGCACAGGCGCTGTGATTTTGTGGCTTAGTAGCGAAGGAAGAATTCGACGTAGGTGCAGCACTAGGAGTTGAAATAACTAGTAAGACTTCGGAATAAAAATATAACATGAGAGCCTTGTCGGAGTTGTTGTTTTCGTCTCCCTGAGAGCGAGAGTCATAAATTCATAAAATGAGAGCCTTGTCAGAGTTGTTGTTTTCGTCTCCCATAGAGCGAAAAAGAAGAAAAGATAATTCTTTTCCAGCCCAAGGAAAATTTTAAATGGTTTGATTCAAAATAATTCACGCTATTGAGGTTGACTCAATAAAAATATGGCCGTTAAGCACATAAACGAATACTGTCCTCGAAGCTGCACCTTACTGAAGAGTGTGGCCTGATTGTTGCTTCGGCCAAATTTATCCACCATTCATAAACGATGATTTTTTCATTTGTATTTTGAAGGATTTCGAAAATGAAAGGCTCTGTAGACCTTCAGCTTATGAATGATTTTGTTCAGGCAAAATTTCAAAAAATTCTCTAACGCTTCTGTTAGTTCATTTCGAACTTATTTATTTCAAGCTCATATTTTACGGAGATGAAAAAATATTCCTAGCTCCAAGGCCTGGCAAATCTAAGTTGCAGAACAAAATAAAAGTAGTACCTTTCAATTGAATTTTAATTCCTATAGAACTCAACCATGCACCACACACCCCGAAAAAGTTAATCTTCTGTAAGGAATTGCAGCAAAATTGTTAACTAATAAAAATACTCTTCAGAACTTGGCCGAGTTAATTTAACATCTCACGAGCAACACAAAATGGGCTTTGTCACTCTCGCCCAGGACCAGGCCGCCCGCGTCTCACGTCGTACGTGTTTTGTGCAAGACTTGAATTATGCCCAAACGATCAGTTCTTGGTAGCCGAAGTGTGTCTTAAATCCCAGAATGTAATAAATTAACTTTATGAAATACAAAAGTTATTTATTCACAGCTCTCGTATTGTTGAAGAAGTGGTGCAAGCTGAAATTACTTCATCGTTACTGCAATGTCAGGACTCGTACGTAGAAAAATTATTTGTTCGTAGCTCTCGTATTGTTGAAGTAGGGCTGCAAGCTGAAATTACTTCAGCGTTACTGCAATGTCAGGCTTCTCTGAAACTTTGAAGGAAGCCTCAGCCGGATTGCTTCAGGCTATTAGCAGGGGAAGTAAGTTTCCACGGTTATTTTCATAAAACGCACCCCTGTCAAGGCACGGTAGCACTTCCATATATTTATGCAATTCCACATATCCCTTATAATTTACTACGTATTTTATTCTCTGATTGAATCTGGCGTATGAATGAAGCACGGAACTCTCAGAAAAGTAAAAGAATCTGTGAAACTAATCGTGCTCTTCACTTCAGTTGGCAGGTTTGTGAAATTTTCTGTGTGGCCTCTCGATAATAATAATTTTCATGAAGCCGGAATTCAGTATCAACAGAATGGTAGCTGTACAGTTTGAATTTCTTATCCATTTAACAGTGTTTGATGTTGAATCGATGCCTTCGTGAGTAGAGCTTGGAGGAAATTACAGAAATTGGAAAGTGTTTCTAGTTTTCATGTTTTTTTCTTGAATAAAAGTGGGACTAAACGTTACGTGATTGTTCTTTGGTTGAATTTGAATTCGAAAAGACTTTCTAACTTCGCAAAAAAGCATACTCGTACTTGAATTCCGTCACTTCGTCATCACCCGTACGAAGAGAATGTTTAAATTAAACTTGTTTCGCAAATGTCAAGGCCCTTAGTTAGAAGGCAAAGAGAGGAGGTCATGCGGGCCAAATTTTATTAAGGAAAATTATTTATACCTACACGGTGAGCCAAAAATGAAGGCTTGGTTCATCATGAATGTTCTGAACGTACGTCATCAGCGGAGAAAAGGCGGAGCTGCAGAGAATCAGAATATAAATTCATTAACTGTTTTCAAAGTGAAATATACGGTAAGTTAAAATCAAATACGAATTTTTTAGAGGAAAGGGATTTGGAAATGCGGGAAAAACGAAGAAGAACACTTGAGGATCGTGCTTTAACTTCACGTGACGCTGGGGATACATTTTTTACTACCTCATAACGTGAGAGAAGTAGACTTCTCGGGGCCCCAGTGTACAAAGAATGATAGATTGTAACACAGTGATAAATTCTTATAGTGTTGCCCGTTTGCTCTGTAACATAAGTAAGCAGAGGGCTATACCATATCTATATCGATTTGTCAGACGAAATCTGATTTATCACAGACTGAATCTGATTTGTCATAAAAGAAACTTGATTTGTCACAAAAGAAATTTGATTTGTCACTAACTAAATATGATTTGTCCCAAAAGAAACTTGATCTGTCACAAAAGAAATCTGAATTGTCACGAACTAAGTCTGATTTGCCACAAAAGAAACTTGATTTCCCATAGGATAGAATAAATACGCTGGGTTTTTAAAAACACATTCAATTTAAATATAACATTACGAGATTATTAAACACGTCGGAAATTAAAAAGTAAAATACATTTTCCTCATTTTCTGTTCATTCACATTAAACATAAGAACAAGAACGATTAGGTTGCCATATTAATAAGATCACTGAAAATTTAAAAATATGTGCATAGAAATGAAGACAGACCAAATTTCAATTAGCAGCAGGGGAAGAATATTTCAAGCATATGAAGAAAAAAAAGGACTCGAACCGAGTTGCAAGGGCATTAGGTGATTACATCAAAACAGCATCAGCAAGAACTTAGTAATTTTTTGTGATAGGCTATCGTAATATTTATTAATATGTAATAGAAAACGGTATCAAGCAATGCCATTAGAATCATTGGCGACATGCACGTATATCAATTTAGTTATATTATGTTAATAAACAACTAACTTGATCATAAAATTGCTTTTTTGTAGATTAATTAATTACCGATTACCTTCCAAGAGGATCAAATCAATTTACATAGGATCAAATGAAGTTTAAACAGATATATAACTTATCCCATTGTTGTAGTTGATAACCTACCTTTAGCCTTCGATAACTATTGATTGTTCTTTAGCCAATGTTATGTTGTCCTGGTATTACCTCCTAAAGTCTTCATAACTTTTTTCTTGACCTTTTCTTCTTCATAACCTTGAAAGCATTCATCTGCTATTTTTTGGAATCTTGCGTTACTTCATTTGAATACCTTCAGTTTTCTATTTTTTAATTTTATTTTTATAAAAATAATCGAACCTTTTGATCGTTTCTCTACTTGTGTTTAACATGGTCGTACAGACAATGGGAGATATTTGGTTAGCAACTTCATTTGTCTCGTTAAGTTGTTTTGATACTCAACGTGTCTAAAAAAATACAACTTATAACTACATATATTTCTATTCGTTGAAATATCAAATTCCTCTTTGACAATTCATATTTCGTTCAAAACATATCAGATTTCATTTCTGATAAATCAGATTTGTTGACAAATCAGATTTCGCTTTGTGTTCTCGGGGGTGAGAGCTCAAGTTCATCATGGTGCAGTGCTGCTGAAGGGATTAAAATGAAACTGTCAAATGGTATAGAGCATTTTATTAAACATCAGTTTTGCTTTAATATGTCACCAGGAGACAATTTCCTTAAGTCTTGCGTTCGTGAGTAAAAAAAATTAATTAAAAGGCTGCATTTTACTTTTATTCAACGATTAGACATATGACGACTTCGAACTCCGCTCTTTTTATCTCCCTTAAACATGAGCGTGATGCAAATCGGTAAGTTTAAAACGAAGGAAAGGAGACTTTCAAGAAATACTTCATATTTGTCGAAATAGAAACCTTCCAGAAGTTGAAGACATACACAGCATTCCATTTCTAGAAAAATAAAATAAAAATAACGAGTAGCGTTAGAAATGGTGGGCATATTCGACTAAAACCGCTCCTTGTAATGTGTGCGAACCCTCGCACACAGTACCCTTTCTCGTACGAGTGCTTAATTAACGGCCACCCGAGGCCACTCTAGTTCTCAGAGCTTCACAAATATACAACGAAAATAGCGTATGCTAACCTAATGCAGCCCAAAATAGTCGTTGGCTGCCTCAGGTTGCCTTGGGCTACAACGTTAACTCTTATTTTAACGCACACGGGATGGGGGAAATTATTTTTTCTTTATACTTCTTAGGTAAGCTGAAATACTTCAAACGCAGTAGTGCTTGATGCACTGCCTTAGAAACAACTTTCATTCCTTATCTTTTATTCTTTTATTCAACTATCTTTATTCTGGAAAACCCATGTTCCAAGAATGAACCATGGACCCCATAGGAGCCGACATAACCGGGCGGTAGATGGCTGCGGTGGGTATGAAGTCTTGCTGCCAGTGCGACTTCAACTGCTGCGTAAGCTTCTGAAAAAAGCGTGATGAAAAATTTGTAAGCCGTCATTGATTCGAATGTCATGTTCTGATAAACTCGTGTGGAGTTTCTGACTCATAGCAATTTGTGCCTAGTTAGTTTCCAACGATTTTAATTCTAACACGTTTGCGCTGAACGCTGCTTCTAACACCATGAAACAAAATATTTGGGTTTAACATTTTAAATAATGTCATGAGCACTGGGATGATGAATTTCATTAAATCAATCACAATGAGAAACATCTCTAGGTAAATTAAATGCAAATAACTTCATTAATCAATTGTAAAAATTACCAGAACTTACTGAGTAGCAATGCTGAGTCTCTAGGAAAATTAAATGCAAATAACTTCATTAATCAATTGTAAAAATCACCTGAGCTTTCTGAGTAGCAATGCTGAGTTCATCCAGCCTTGTACTCAAGGTCGACATTTCTTGCTTGGGAAAATCAGCTTTTCTTTCTTGCCAGTAACGACATAATTTCTTGAAAATCTTCCGCTTCTCTTGAATAGATTTTGAGGCTGCTTTTTGCCACGTCTCCAAGTCCTGAGTTGCTGACGCTATCTTTAGCGCAAACATACCTTTGTACTCCTGCAAAATGTCTTCGTACACTTGCAATGCATTCACCGACGTAGAAATTTCATTACAAAGTGAAAGGGATTTAGTTTGGCGGCCTATTTTGGTTTGGATTAAGTCAGTCAGGTCAGTAATGAATGGCGTTGAAATCTCGTCTCTCTCAACGACGTCATCTATGAACTCGACGTTGTGCTGAGCATGGGACTGCTTGGAACATTTCCTGCAAATGATGTCTCCACAGTCTGAGCAGAAGTAATCCAAGTCACACCCGTGACTCTGACATGGATCAATAGGGTTGGAGGGAACCTTTTCGGTATCAAGATTGTCCTGAGGAATAAGTGCGTATATGACGGGCAGAGAATCTACTGTATCCTCTAGGATCAGTTTGCATCTGGGACAACTTCTTCTTCCCGAAATCCAAACGTGCGTCATGCAGTTGTAACAGAAGGTGTGACCACACTGGAGGCAAAGGGGCTTGCGCTCGCTGGAATTGTAGTTTTCATTGCACCTCTCACATTCGAAGACGTTGTTGGCCATCGCAACTCTTGCTTTTATTCAGTTTTTCTCTATAATTGCGCAAGCTAGTGAATCTGCAACAGAATTGAGGAAAACGTTTACGTATTATAGGGACTATGTAGATGAAGTGCAGTACTACTATCCGTACGAAAAATGGTAGGACTCGAGCTTTAGTGAGCAAGATGTAACTTTTAATTCAATCGTCACTAAGAGATTAGAACAGGATTATCAGATAAAAAGTCCAAGAGCTATCAATATGTCTGTATTTTATTTGACATTTAATCCAGAACCCGCGCGTTGACAGCGGCCAGAAGTGCGTAAAATGAGATGATCAGACTGACCGATTGATATACTGCACAGCTGTAATACTAAAAGGAAAACAGAGCTTCAGTGACAGACTATCTCGCACCGAAAGAGAAAGGTTCATTAAGTATGGACTTCGCAGGGGGGGAAGGGGAATCTATGCACAAGGTGTGCTACTACACAAAACCCCCTGGGCATAGAGACAGCGGGTTAAAAAGGAAGAGGAAAAAAATATAAAGAATCGTCTGTAAAGAAGGCATGAAAATGGAAAGAACCAAAGCGGGCACGAATGACAGATGTCCTGAAGGCCTAGCTGAAGCTGAGGTAACCTAACGATGTTCCCCTGGGGATGCTAGTCCCCATAGCATAAGATACACAAACCTATCTAACCGAACATTACACTGCCACAATAGGAGCCATAAGGGCGAAAAAAAGACTAGACAACTGCCAGCAGTCTAGATGCAACTAGTCGAAGGTTCAAGTAATACCTAGCAACACGTATGCTGAAATAATTGTCGAAAATCTTGATAAATTATGTTCGTGTGCGGTAAAATTATTTGACAATTTTAAAATTTGATCAAATTGAAATGTAGAATAAGCAAAAGTAATTTCATTTTCTCTTTGTTTATGTAATGCAATTTTCTTGTGTCATGTATGAAAATCATTTTGTACAAGGTTTCATTTGACTTTTATTGAACTGACAAGTATCAGATTATTTTATTCTACCCATTATGTAGATAGTGATATCAGGATACACCAAACCTTAAGTTAGGTTTCTATCAAGTTTAAAGCTTTCTAGCCACATGAAATGTTCACTAAAGCGAGCGAAGAGACGGGATAATTTAGTACGAACTCCAGAGAACGGGGAATCTACGCACAAGGTGTGTTCCTACCCAGAATCCCTTGTTCACAGAAGCAGCAAGTTAAGGATATAGCAAAGAAAATACAAAAAAGAGCCAATGAAGAAGAAACTTCATTTATTCACCGACACTCACTATACAGCACATCGTTGGATTTTAAATCCCTTTAACTACTGACGCGTGAAAGAAGCAAAGAATGCGAGGTTTAAGTTTACTTTCCCGTTTAATAAATAAGTTTCTTTCTTGAGGTTCCCTAAATCCTTGTGGGCCACCTGCCTCCCATAGAGATCTGGCTCCCCAGCTGTGCGCGCCTCACGCGGCACCGCTGCGGCATGGAGCTCCGACTCCCCAGCTGTGCGCGCCTCACGCGGCACCGCTGCGGCGTGGAACCCCGACTCCCCAGCTGTGCCTTCACGCGGCACCGCTGCGGCATGGAGCCCACGCCCGTGTGAAAATTGAAACAAGGGAAGAGGGTAATGAGAATTGAAGTCTTTAAGGCTTATCTTCAGCTGTGATAGCCTCAAAGCGTCCCTCTTGTGGACACCAGTCCTCATGGCAAACACACAACGAAACGAACCAAACCCTATTGCCTGTCATGTCCCCCTTGAGGGGCAAAGTGAATTCTAACAAAATAATTCGCCCGATAAACCAATCCTAGACATGGAAAATATTCTACTCGACTGACTCCTACCAACACACTCGCGGAAAGAAATAGCCATGAAAAATTGGATGAAAATTCAATTCGAGTTCAAATCGCTTATCATGATAGAGATATTAATTCCTAGGACGAATAGAATGAATGCTTGAGCCAGATGACAGCAAGCTCTATGATGTCTTGCTAAAGCAAGGTCTGAAACGTCTCAATTATTGATACGATTGATTTAACGAGGAAAATCATTATGAAAACTATTCTAAAAAGTGTAGTACTTGAAACAGCCAAGGCGTTACTACACTAAGATGTGTACAATATGCTAATCGGTAATTGTCTAGAAATATTAGCAAAATGTATTCAACAAATCAGAAGTGCTTGAACAATTATCTCGTCCTGCGAACACGGTTTCACAGCAGCGTTGACTTCCTCACCGCCTCGACAGGGAAATTTATACAATCTTTTTAAAAGGAAAACAGAACGCCAGGAAATGATTTAAATCTATGCGAAGCAAATTGAGAATTCCCATTTTGAAAAGAGACAATAGAGTGATATGGGACAATAGAGTGCTACGGGACAACAGAGTGCTACGGGACAACAGAGTGNAGAGTGATACGGGACAACAGAGTGATAATGGACAATAGAATGATGGGCGCTCAAAGACAAGGACACGGTTATCAATCACAAAATGATGTGTACGTGGGTAGGCGTTAGGCTTTTTTTAGTTTATTTGACTGAAGATCGATGAGGAAATTGACCTAATCGTTCGCGTTCATAAAATGAACTCAAACATTCGCTGGACTGAAATAATAACAATTTAAATTATGAAGTGGATGGCAAAAACAGAAATACGTTAACATACGAATAAACTCATACGCATAATTTTTATCGCTGCAACGTATCTCTAAGCTCAAATGAGAGACCAAATTCTAAGAATTTCGCTTGAGTCAATCGTTTGCGGTGGGAGCAGGAAATGCTAGGGGGCACGTAGAAAACCTCGTAGGAGAAAGGATGAGATAGAAAACGTTGAAGAACAAAGTTTATACAAAATGGTTGGAAGAAAACCATCTGCCACAAACGCTGTTGAATATTTTGAAAATCAGGAATACTTTACATAGTTTCACACTCCAGAAACTTACCACTCACTAAGTCAATTGAAATTGGTCTAGGTCAATTACTGCATTTGCTGCCTTAAATCCTCGTCAAAAGGTAAAAAGAATTCACTGAGAAAATATTGGAAACAAGGCGAATAGAATAATATTTATTTATGACCGAGTCAGAGAAACAAACGAACGACTTTTACCCAATTCTGCGAAAGGTGAAATTTTCATCTCGTTTAAAAGTGGGCTCCATGGTGCAGTGGTGAACGTGATGGCCTCACAGCCGAAAGGACAAGGTTCGAGCCTCGGCTCAGGTGGGTGGGGCTTTTCACGTGACCACGGAGTACTTCCCTTGGGAAAGGAAGATTAAACCACACATTCCTCACATCCCCTACCGCACCAGTAGATGTAAGGCATTTAAAATCCAACGGTAAAACGTGTTGGAATAATAAAGGTTTTTTTTTTTTTAAGGGACTTGACCAGTAAAGCCACGAACCGCTGAAATCCGGTAAATAGGTAGACATTTATAATCATTTTGGGTACACATTGCGATTAAGATGTATGCTAACATTGGGAAAAAGTTTTTAGTTGACTTTTCAAGCTCCCTGTCCACATGATATGTTACCTAAAAGTTGCTCAGAAATGGGACTATTTTATGAGAAAACGGGCGGTCAATGCACAAGATACGTTCCCAAACAATAACCCCTGTGCATAGAAACATCTTAAGAAACAAAGAAGGAAATGAATAAAAAGCTAACACAGAACGTGTGATAAATGAAGGAAGCGAAGTAGGCACGAAAGATAAATGTTTCGAAGGCGCACCTACAGCTGAAGTAATCCAACACCGCCTGCTGCTTAGTGATACCACGTACGCTGTCGTATGATGTACAGCCAAACTAACCTACTCCGGCTTTACATATAATATTCCTTCTGGGAGGTCTGTCCTCATATAAACTACGCTCGGATACCAAGCATTAATAATTTTATGGTATGAAGTTTACATACAGTCATAGATGAAATTAAATTCTCAGGCACAAATAATGGGAGCACATTGATGCCCAGAATCATCAAAGGGTAAGAGAGGGACTGTGGTGACGCACTCAGTACTGCCCAATGAGCTCGTTTCACTTTATAGTCTAAATAAACTTGTGGCCTACCAACACTGCCAGATGCGATAAATTCGTTCTGAAAAGATTAGGATGATCATAATTCCCTCCCCCAACAGATGCAATTCAAAAGCCAGCATCCGCGAGAGACAATTTCCAGAGCTTCTTCTTCCTTCACTTTAATGAGGACCAATTTCCAGAGCTTCTTCCGTCAGTTTAATAAGAACCAATTTCTAGAGCTTCTTCTTCCGTCAGTTTAATAAGAACCAATTTCTAGAGCTTCTTCTTCCTCCAGTTTAATGAGGACCAATTTCCAGAGCATTTACCGTACTCCACTGAAACCTCACATCCAAATGCAATCGTAGAAGCATATGGGAGGAAATTCTCAAATCATTTTATGATGGATTTCGCGAAGGCACTTAGTATACCCATAGAATTCGGAAACTGATTAAAAGTCAGGGAGAACCGAGGAAGAAATCTCAACAGTGCAAAAGTAATTCTATTACAGAATAATACGTAAAACAATGGCCAGGAATACAAACTTTCAGCTCCCTTACAGAGTTAGGAGAAGTTATCTAAGTTTTCTTCTAACGTAGGTCATTCTTTCCACCAAAATGTACTTGTATAGAGGACTCTTTTTAGAGACTTTAAGCAGCACTTAAGCCATTTTATTCTCAGGTTATCGGTGTGAATAAAAGGACATCTGTGCCATACGACTTTGATGCTATGGAAGCTTATCGACGAAATGAGCTTTAAAACTTCAGCAAATATATCGATGCTAACAATTTACTACCTGCTGTGTGACTTTGCAGCTTCGACATCAACGCCCATACCTGGTTTCATTTTAAGTTGGGTCCATGGCGTACTGGTAGCGTGATGGCCTCGCAACCGAGAAGGCCTGGGTTCAAATCTCGGCTCAGGAGAGCCATTTCACGTAACTAGGGAGAACTTTCCTTGGGGAAGGAAGCTTAAACTACACATTTCTCACATCCCTCACCACGCCGGTAATTGTAAGGCATTGAAAACCCAATGGTAAAACGTGTTGGAATGAATAAAGGTTATTTTTATTTTTCAGAGCACGTTTTTTCTTGACTGTTAGAGGGATGGGTTTCAGTATTTTTTCTAATCGCATAGGTTTGATGGGCGGTATATATTGTTTTTCTTCCCTGAATTGAAGAGGCGGCTTTGAACAGTAAAGTTCTATGGAAAAACGATTCTTGGATTCTCAATGCCCTTAACCCGTAATTCAATACTCTATTAAACCCTACATGACTTATGCTGAATTGTTTATGTTATGTCAGTGAGACGTAAATCCTAACCCTTATAGCACAGGTTACTCGCGTGACGCAAACTTTATTGTCAGCGAATACATCGAAGTAAGAGTATTAACAGTTTATCCTTCACCCTTCACTGATATGGTGTACGGCAGTGCGTGCTACCTGGCCGTAACTTGAGGTGTTTTGCTTAACATATTCAGAATTTCATTATTTGTTGTAAAACTTGTTCAGCAGATTGTTTTTCACATGAAAATAAAGTAAACTTTCAATTCTCGCTCGCAAATAATATTTTTTTTAGGTAGCACTTGAAACACTCGAATTCAACTCACTGAACTCAGAAGACGACTTAGGCTCTCACAGCGATAACACAAAAATTTTGTTCATTTACAACATCTTTATTCTCAATCTATTTTCGTATACATCGTGATGAGTTTGCCCTCACAAACGAAGAAACTTTCGACTGACCATAACATGCATTTTCACCATAGTTAAATGGGCAACTCAGCATACCATTCTATGGTCATGATGGAAGGTTTACGCGACTGTAATAGTAGAACAAATATTTAAACGCTACTGAATCGAACGTCATTTTTATTTTCTTGTAAATTGAATTAATTTACTCCCACGAGAAGAGAAATATTTTGATCGTACAAGGTGGTGCGTAAGTATGGAAATAAATTAAAAACGAACAACCCATTAATATCAAATTTTAATTAGTGGGAAACGTGCAGGCTGATACAAAAATATTGCGGAGAGAATTAATTGTTAAGATTGATTCAAAAAGACCTCCATTTCTTTAAATTTAAAATTGCACAGAAAAAATAAAATCTGGAATATTTTTATTTCTCAAATGAACGTTTCCATTAAACATGCAATAAATTAAATTACACTCGAAAAGGCAAATAATGCATTACTATTTATATCATATATATTCTATATGTATGACAATTTCTCTCGAGCTCGATTTTATTTTTGTTTAAAGCTTTCAGTTTCGAGTATTCTAAATCTTCAGCACGAGTCAAAAATAATAAAAACATTCATGATACGTGCCCTATGTACGTACTACCTCAAAGTCTAACGTGGCTTGAACGAAACTCTCGCGTTTGCTTTTGTATGATTTCTCAAATAATATTGAGTGTCAAGGTTAACACCTCATATACATGACTGTACGAGCAAGTACAACATCATAGACCGACGACTAAGTGTGCCTAGTAAATTAAAACAAACTGAAAATCTTTTTCCCTGAGTCAATTGAAATTGACTTTGATAATTTGCAGAAGATATGAAAGTTTTTTAAAGGACAGTTCATTCATTTTGATGTCTAAAAAGCGTTCAAAATTTTAGGGAGAATCTAAAATTGTATGCTCCTCATTTCATACGACCAAAGGTTACTGCGACCGAGTTCTTATTGCGACCAAACAGATTGGGATAGGTTTTCCAAATGCTACGTTAATTTTGTTTCAATCAATGGAGAATTCTTAACTATTTCTTCTTCATAACATAACTACAACTATCCTCATATTGATAATAATTCGTGCAACAAAAAAAACTGTTTATTCCTATCTTTAGAGTTTAAATGAACTACAATTATTACATTTTCATGGACTGCCTTCTAAAATTCAGATGTATCCCTACAGTTCATTCACAAAATTCTTCACTGCATTACAATATTTTTCTGACGTCACGAGAATAATAAAATACAGGATAACTTTATCTATAAACGAATTAAATTACACCAATCAATATACAAAACACAAAACAGCCGTAAATTACTATAAGAAAACTTTTAAACCACATTGGCGTCGGCTTTACATCGTAGAAGAACCCACCCAGCTCGAAGTGAAGCCTTGAACGATCATGTGGCTGAGATTTACAGCTGGCGAGAGGATATCGTGAGCCTTTCGAACTGGCAATAGCCACGTAAACTTTCAAATAAATACACATGAATCAATTTTTGATGAATAATTTTATTACCTGAACTTTGAAATTAAAATTTAGTAATGTACAGTTCCGGTAAGAATTTATATGTACCTTAGAATATAAACATATTACATGAACTTTGATGTTCAAACTAAATTCCCATCTTCGAACGGAAGAAATAAATTCATCTGAGATGTGAATAAACCTTCAAGTGCTAAGTTAATACATAAGGTACGGTATGCATGAGCACATTAGCTTAGTCCGCTAAAAAAATAGTTACTCTTTAAAATCGGGAAATTATTGCACATCCTCAGTGTTTATACTCATTTCTTTCTTAACCAAATCTTTTGACGGATGAGATAAAGTATGTAACAAATTTACAATTCACTCGGAGGGTAAACTTTATTGTGCTAGATGATATGTGAAGAATTAGTGAAAGTTAATACTGCCTCGTGTAACCCTGCCATGCCCGATGGAAAACCGAGGTTACTATAGATCTTCTCAAAAAAGTATTACTGATATTACTACACCGTTGCCCAGGTCGGGAATTGGGATCTTGCTGGCTGGGAGGGCCAAGTCGTGTGTCCCGTCCATTCCTTGCTCTTACTGTATAATTTCAGAGTAATCGTTTGTTCCCCTTCGTTCACACTTACTCTTGGTGCATAGTCTCGGTGTCTGACAACTGCATGATATGAGTGTCTTTATGTTAACCCATGCTGGTTCCTCTTTTTCTATCTCTGACTCTATCTTCCATAAGAGCGTTCTCTATCCCTTCTATGCCGTCATGTTTCTTCTTCTTTGTTGCATTCTTCCTCTGTTTTGGTTCAGAATGTTCACTCTTTCCTCATATCTAAATGCAAAAGAAGTAAAGAAATTTTAAATCACTTTTTTATGTAGAATAAGGGATGATGACTTAATCCTACTTAAAAATTAGGTTTAAAGAAAGAAAAAGAAAAAGCCAAAGATTTTTCAAATATTCGTACAACTAGATCTAATGCCGCAGAATATCATAAATACCTAGGCAACAAGTCATTCCTTCACTGTCCATGAGTACAATTATGGGAATAGCAAGTAGAGCTAACATAATTAATACATTCATAGGCACAGAATCATGGCGGACTGCTAATCAATCATGAATAAAATACAAAAAAGGGAAGAAAGGAAGAATTATAGGATTATGAAAAATAAAAAGAAGACTGGAAAAGAAAAGGATGACAGAACACTTGCTCTAGTTATGCGCAGACCAGTTTCCCACAACAGTTTTTGAAGTGTTGTTGACTCACTACAGAAGAGAGTTGACCATATCAACTCCCCATTTCCATTCTTGGTTGTGACGTGTTCAATTTTATCGGGAGTTTTTCTCCAGCTTTTCATCACAGAAACATTAGGCTCACCTCGATAGCGCCAGAAATACTCTGATGAGGAAGTTCAAATATGAAGTTACTCAATGAATTTTTACGTAACTGATAAGTAATTAGTCTTCGTGTGGGGACTACGATGAAGAAGCTTTTCATACAAATTAACCAAATGATCATTTGTCTACTAGTTCAATGAGAAAAATTAAAAATTGGAACTCAATACCTATGCATTTCATTGAACCTTTTTTTTGCTTCAAAATAGTTAGCCATCGTCTCAATTTGAAATTTAGAAATACTCAGTCAACATAATCAACCTTAAAAAATAGATCGCGAGCAGACGACTTTTAAATTATGATGCGAATATACAAAGGATTCCCGTCTCATGATATCCGACAGGTAGCTGATAAGACTGGGTGCTATCAAGGCGTCGGTAAGAACAACTTCGGTCCGCAAATGCCATCGGGCTTAGGCAGCGCAGGGTACTGAGCTCGTAGGCTTCAGGCTGTTGCCCCGTAGACTGGTAGAAGTGAACTGCTCGTGGCGTAAGCAAAATACTCTAAGAAATATTCTGGTGCTGCCTCTAACTACCAGTGAGTAATTTCTATTTTAGAAACGTAGTCAGACGATCTTTTGAGATGGGTGAGAAATTTTTTAAATTGTGTGTTCATTAGTTTATAGAAGACAGAATCCTAGCGACGCACTTACATGTGCAGGTATCTTTGCGTAGACCAACGGCGTCTTGTGTACATGCCTCCAAAGCGTGGGTTGCAAACACGTACACGATATCTACCTTTAATGCATCCTGAGCGATCGCGCAATGTGAGCTTTCATTCGATATTTTACTCANCACGTAATGGTGGTTTGGTTAATTAAGGCGAAGGGAAAAACAGCAATCTTCTTAATTATACTTGACACTCTGAGCTCCCGTCGTCAATCTGAGAACACGAGAGTAAGCTTAGTACACGTCATAAAATACGAATGCAACAAAGAATGAACGTGAGACCAGGGAGAAAATTCTAGCTCATATGCATAACTAAAAAGCGCAATCAATTTTGTAGAGAAATATGTGCGAACGAAACTGGAATATTTAATCCACGAATACATGAAGTAAACAGGTGAAACACACACAATTTGGACTCATAAAGTAGTGCCATAGCCAGTAATTCTTATTCCTTATTATCACCTAAATTAAGATGTACAGTAGATAAGTAGAATCTATTAAAATCATGCTTACAGTTAATTGCATAATCATAAGCGAGTCTAATATCATAAAAGATCGAATTTCAATGCGTGCATATTGTCGGTATATTGAAAGAATAAGCAAAGCAACCTTCGGTATCCAATTTCAAATCAGGCTTTGATCATTTAAATTTTAAGCAAATTTTAAATCGTTAGCACTTGTTACCTCGTCACGTGAATTAAGCAGGACGTTAAATCCTTAACACATTCAAAGGACAATATCAAGCACACGAACGCGTTTAAAAGGTAGATATCATACACGTGTTTGCCACCCCGCTGGTCCACCTGTAGATGTGAGTGCGTCGCTAGGATTCTGTCTTCTATTAATCAACACGAAATGGAAAATGTTAAATTCTCTCACCCCTCCGAGAAGACACTCCGACTATATTCCTAAAGTAGAAATTACTGGTAGTTTGAGGGAGCACGAAAATACTTGTCCCAGTTATTTTCTTAACGCTACGAGCGTTTCTCTTCTACGATTCTACGGAGCAACAGATTGAAGCCTGCGAGAGCGGCTCCCTGACGGCCTACGCCTGCCGCAACTTTTCGGGAGCAAGAACTTTGGTTACCGCCTTCGTGACGCCAGGACTACTACCGCCACTTCCATTTTCTTCAGGCTTGAACAGCCTCTTAAAATTTCGCTTGCAGCTATTTAGAAAACACTAGTTAAAAGCTGTGTCAGTTATTTGTATTCTTAACCATATTGACTGAGTAGTCTGAAATCTCAGTTTCGAAGACTAACTATTTTCAACCAAACCAAAGTTTCAAAGAAATACACAGTTGTTGAGTTTCAATTTCAAATTTTACTCATTGAATAGATATGCAGAAAATCGCTTGTTACTTGTTAAATTTGTATGAAAAACTTATTGATTATAGTCATCACATCATGTATATCCATACAAAAATCCATAGAATAACAATATTTGAACTTCCTTATCAATGTATTCCTGGTGCCATCAAGGATGAGCCAAATGTTCTTGTGAAGAAAAGCTGAAGAAAAACTCACGATAAAATTGGACCCGTCAGAACCATGAATGGAAACATCCACACCTACCCTGCGAGACTTCTGAACTCAACTGGACCGAAGACAACCCCACTGGATATCAGACTCTTACAGATATAGGTATTTATCCGCGTAGGGAGTCAACAATACATCAAAAAATGTCGTGAGAAACTGGTCTGCGTATAGTTAGAGCAAGTGTTCTGTCATCCTTTTCTCTTTCAAACTTCTGTTTTTATCTTTTCATAACTCTATCATTCTTCCTTTTCATTCCATTTTTGTATTTTATTCATGATTGGTTAGCAGTCCGCTATAATTCTGTGCCTTTGAATGTATTATTTATATTAGCTCTACTAGCTATTACCATGATTGTACTCATGGACAATGAAGGAATGATTTGTTGCCTTCTAGGTGGGGCTTTTCACGTGACTGCAGAGTACTTATCTTGGAAAAGGAAGTTTAAACTGCACATTTCTCACATCCCCCACAACACCAGTAGTAGTTAGGCATTTAAAACTGAACGGTAAAACGTGTTGGAATAAATAAACGTTCTTAAAGTTTTTTTTTTATTTACGATGCTCTTCTGGATTTAGATCTGGATGTACGAATATCTCAAATATCTTTGGTTTTTTCTTTTTCTTTCTCTAATGGGAACTTTTAAGTAGGAGTAAGTCATCATCCCTTATTTTACTTAGATAAGTAATTAAAAATTTCTTTACTCCTACAAAAAGAGACGTAAAAAGACTTAGCATTCTGAACCGAAACATAGGAAGAATGCAACAGAGAAGAAGAAACATGACGGCATAGAAGGGATAGAGAACGCTCTTATGGAAGATAGAGTTAGAGATAGAAAAAGAGGAACCAGCATGGGTGAACATAAAGACGCTCATATCATGCAGTTGTCAAACACCGAGATTATGCACCAAGAGCAAGTGTGAACGAAAGGGGAACAGCCGACTTCTTTGAAATAATAGGAGCAAGAAATACATAGGACAGATGATGGGGCCTTATCACTAACCAAGATTTAAATTACTAATGCGGACAATTATTTCGTACTATATGGAATAACTGATCCAAAAATTCATTATATCTTTGTTTCACCACGAGTTCAACAAGTATTCACACTGCAGGATTAGCTTGCATCATTCATCTATTGACCTACCATCCTTCACTCCAAACTTTCCATTCAGAGTACGGCATGCACTATATTCATACCTTTTTAAGCCCCTCTTGCAAAGTGGTTAGCAAATTTCACATAAACACTGAGGATATGCAATAATTTTACTAGTTTGAGGAGTAACTATTTCTTTAGCGGAATAATACGCTCATTTATACAGTAGCTTATGTGTTAGAAAAAGCCTTTTCAATGTCAACACGTTTCACCGTTGGGTTTTCCATGCCTTACAATTCCTGCCGTGGTGAGGGATGTGAGAAATGTGTGGTTTAAACATACTTTTCCATGGGATTTACTCCCTGGTTGCATGAAATGCCTCACCTGAGCAGAGATTCGAACCCTGGTCCTCCCGGGTGCGAGGCAATCACGCTAACCAGTACATCATGGAGGCTACTAAGTTCACACTTAGGGGTTTGTTCACGTCTCACATAAATTTATTCTCTTCGTTTGAACATAAAATTTTTGAGCTAAGTTTGAACACCCAAGTTTATGTAATATGCTTATATTCATGGGCATATATAAAATAAGTTTCTACGTGAAATATATATATATATATATATATATATATATGAGAGAACATTAATTCCAAAGTTCACACAAAATATGATTTATCAGAGATTTATTCATGTGTATCTATTTGAAAGTTTACAAATGCCATTGCCAGTTCGAGGGGCCACAATACCCACTCGCCAGCTGTGCATCTCAGCCACATGATCGTTCAAAGCTTCACTTCGAACTCGTTTCTCCTACTCGGTAAAACTGACGCCATTGTGGTTTGAAAGTTGGTCAAAACTAATCGCCCATATAAAAAAACAAGGTAACCGATTTTTGCTCGTTAACTATATCCAATTTCAGAGCGATATTTCGTTTCCTCGCTTTAACATTACGTTTAAAACATTTCTCATGTGACTGCTTCACCCGACATCTTTCACTCTATTCCTATGAAGAAACTTTGGCCGTACTTGGACTCTCCATGTTATTCAGCTATACATAACCAATTTTTGACTGCCTACGTGTATACGTGTAGAGATGAAACTAGCATCTTACATACTGGTTATCTTTGGTACTCAAGCATGTGCAGCAACATCTGATTAAAGTTTTCTGAACCCACGCAAGTCACCACCCTAGACACTGGGTAACATTTGCCTTTTTAGAATTCTTTCATCAGTGTTTTTTCTCATTGCATTTATTTTTTACCATTGCTGAGTCTTGATTTATTATAGAATTCGAGTGAACTCTCATGAATTTGTACAAAATTGTTTCTTCGTAATTCGTAGACACCTACATATATTTAAGGATTCAGGAGTTCCCCCTAGTGAGAAGAATTAATGGCGTATCTAAGTCGATGATATCGGTGTTTCTAGCATTAAAGGGGTAACTTTGATGCAGCTTATGTTTAGCCGAAGTAACTTTCTTCGCTATCTACTTCACTCGAAAGCTGCCAGTGAGAAGGCCTGTAAATTGCAAATACTCGTTGAAAAAAAAAACAATTAGAGTTAGTAATGATACAATTCTTTTCTGACTGAGACCTGCAATTGATAGATCCTTCGATGAAGATTCTCATCACATGTCCAATGCAGGTCAAAGTTTAATGGAAAACCCTTCAGCATTTGGAACTTCATCTTCACAACAAGATTTTAAATCTTATGATATTCATCTCTGGGATGGAATACCCTTCCTTTTTAGGAGGTTGCATGGCATTATCATCATATTATCTTATTTCTAGTATGGTATTATGGCATTATCATACATTTAACTTATTTCAGGCCCTTCTGTATACAGAGTGTTCCAAAAAAATGTATCCCTTTTTTTGA
>VOMN01058556.1:0-21192 GCA_014899125.1 Orchestia grillus | reverse complement strand
AGGGAGCACAACCTCTCACCGTGACTGCACACTGCACACACCTGGTGGGCCTGCCCTGCACACCTATAAGGAAAATTGCTTGTGCTTGAGGCTCATTTTAAGATTTCATAGAAATAAATTTTTACGCAGGCACAACCTCTTGCCAACAGATAGAGGGGGTAAAAATAGCACACCGTTAGTTAGCGTACTAAACAAAAATATGAAAGCGAGGGAGTTGCAACAATCTATGATAAAAAAATTAAACTGATCTAGTAGTATGAAATACATGCATATAGAAGATATATTCGTCACGAAAAAAATGACCGTACTTTTAACATTGTCTTATCCAGTTATGTCTCGCGAGAGAGGGCCTGAAGGAATGCATGCTGTGGAAGTCTACTTTTAGTATATTTTCCATTACAGGCAGTTGAAAGAAAGCGTTCATGCCACATATCTGAACCCATTTTCCATTACAGGCAGCTAAAAGAAAAAGTTTATGCCACGGCTCTGAGCCCATTTCAAAAATTCAAACGTAAATAAACACTGCAATAGCGCCGTTGACTGCCATTGCACTTAGTCCTGCAGTTCTAGAAATCGAAAGATGCCTTCATTAGTCAGAGAATGTGACTCAATTGGTAGGTATGATTTAAAAAAAATTCGCTGCTAACCTCCTGTCCAAGATAATTCAGAACAAAAATTATTTCAATTTCCTAGCATTTGTTATGACTGCTATGGCACTTATGGCTTACCAGGACTCTACGGTCTACAAAAGGGAAAGGACCAGGCCTTCCTATAGCCGTCCCCAGCCTCGCGTGATGCACAGTGGGTGAAACGACGATGTCTTCTCCCCCCTGTACATCAGAGCACTGCTCACAACACTTGTTTCTGCAATTTGTTCAATTGGAGGATTTTTTTTGCCCTTTCACAATGATAGCACTTGGAGACATATCAACCTGGAATAGAGACATTTCATAATCTTACCAGTACAACACTCAGTGATGATAAACAATCTCTCTTGACTTCATCTTAATGTCACTCATCAGAAATTTGGATTGATATGCTCTATTCCCACAGTTATTACCGGTCCTTTATTTAGACACTTGATACTAAAGTAAAATGCCAAATGAATCACAGCTTTCTGTTTATTATTGCATGTATTTAAAAAAAATTAAAGCATAACGTAACTGTAGTTTGTCTGCATTCAGTAAAAATTTCCAAATATTGGACTTACGTTTCTTAAGATCTTGACATTCCTATTATTGTCTTTTCTAAAATGTTAGTCATTTGTGCGCTTCAGAACCTGTACTGAATGTACGCTCATCAGCCATTCAGGTCAGATACACGCCAGCTCGATCCAATGACTTCCAAATGTCGCAAAACAATGAAAACAGGGCAGCCACGAGACAAATTTCAGGTAAATGCACTGTCCGAACAGATTTTCTCACTGATCGCTCGCCATTTCCATCGTATAATTTCGCTGCGGAATGAAAACTACTCGTCAAAGCTGAAGCCCTCGCAGCGGCAACGTTTGTACGCTTATCGCATTGCAGGCAGAGCAGCGCGACGTTTCGGACAGTTTTTACTCTGGTCACGTCGTACCTACGCGCTTCTCCAAGTTTATCTTTACCCATAGACTTTAGTATTTACAAAATTGACTGATATTCTGAATACACACAATTGACAAACCAGTATGGAAAAGTAAATATCCAATAGATAAGTATTCCTCACGAATTAAACTTTAAAGAAAATAAACTCCCTAGGATAATTGTTGAAGTTTCTCATGTTTGGTGAATGATGCTGGTAACAAAGCTGTTTCTTATACGAAGTTAATTATTAATATTATTATACTAGTTCATTTATTGCATTCGTTCTTCAAAAGACGTCATTGATTACTCTGGGGAACAATTAGAAAAAATTCTGTTGAGTTAGATTTTTGAGCTTATTTAGACTAGAATTGGCATGCTGATTCCAAATCTGTAGTCAGTTTTTTTCTAGCGCGTCAAGTTTTTTCACCACAGCTCCCCTTCCAGATAAGCAAAATTCCACTGGTTAGCTGCTGTAAAACTGGGAAATCCTATAGTTCTTAAACTTGACGTGATAGACAACAACTGAGAACAGTTGTGGATTCAGCACAAAAATTCCTTAACAACAACTGTCAAACACAACTAAAAAAAAAGTGTGTCCCCCAGTGATTATTGGTTTCCTTTTATTCCAAGCTTCATTTTCCAATTCAGAGATCTTAATGCAGTATCTTTTCTCAAATTTTGAATTACGGTCGCTCAGAAGATTGGATAAAGTAATAACAGTTTTTTTTGGACAGTATTTTATGTAGAGTAACGATCAGACCCAGGGGATACAAATTAAATATTTCATAGCTTTAAAACCGTTAACTGTAAAAACCGTGAAGTTTGAGTCACACTAACCAATGCTGTATTTAAATGCATATCCATTTTTCAATAAGGTTTGACCAATAATAGAGAAGTTACGATTATGTGAATTTTATTTTTTAATTTCACGCGGTCATAACTAAGGGATGAAAAGGAAATTTCTCATGGACAGTTCCTGAAAACGAGTAATTATTACCTATTAAATGATGCCCATTTAATTAGTGAATAGACCCATATTTTCAACGACTGCAGTACACAGACCACAAAGTGAATTAGCTTTTTAGCATTGTTGTTACCCTCGCTTCCAAATAGTTGCTTTCATCGCTGAAATATATTTTAGACCAATTTTCATAAGACCGAATATAATTGCTGGTTTTCTAAAGTAAATCTCTTCCTTTCCTTTTTGAACCTAATAAGGGGATTCTTTGGAGGGCGTATGAGAACAAACCTGCCTCTCGCAGGCGTCTAGAAACAGTTTCCCTTGCCACATTTATGCTGGTTGTGGCTCTTATTTTCCTTGCCGCATTTATACTGGTTGTGGGTCTTATTTTCTTTGCCAGATTTATACTGGTTGTGGCTCTTATTTTCCTTGCCACACTTATACTGGTCATGGCACTTATTTCCCTTGCCACATTTATACTGGTCGTGGCTCTTATTTCCCTTGCCACATTTATACTGGCTGTGGCTCTTATTTTCCTTGCCACATTTATACTGGTTGTGGCTTTCATTTTCCTTGCCTTATTTATACTGGTTGTGGCTCTTATTTTCCTTGCCGCATTTATACTGGTTGTGGGTTTTATTTTCCTTGCCAGATTTATAGTGGTTGTGGCTCTTATTTTCCTTGCCGCATTTATACTGGCTGTGGCTCTTATTTCCTTGCCACATTCATACTGGTTGTGGGTCTTATTTTCCTTGAAATTCATGCTCAAGTCTAAAAACTGTCCATCAACGCTATAAGTTGAACGATTCTATCTTCTCATGATAAAGTTTTCAGGGATCTGCCGGCTTTAAATGGACTGACTATGCTGTCATTTTCGTTCTAGCCTTTAACAATTCTGCCAACCACACTCTTTGCGTTTTATTTTTTCTGTAATTTCTCGAGAACTGTAATTTTACCTGGGTAATTAAACTACAAATTTCATGAGCGAGGAATAAACTTATGACGTTTAGCCAAGGCAACGGATCATGCAAATGATGATGCAACGGATCGTGCAACATTTGTACATTTGCGACCAAGTCTCATTCTTCACAGTGAAATTTAAAAGATTTTGTCGAGACCTCCGATTATAACTTTTTTGCCAGTCTATCCCTTACTTATGGCCGCTTAAAATTGAAGTATAAAATTAGCTTACCTCTTTGTTTTTCTTTAAATGTCATTGAAAATTTAGTACGTTATTAAATGAAACAGTTCCTACTATGTGTCGAAATATAAGGTTCGTGCAGTCCTATGATTTTAAAGATATTCAGCTTTTTAATCATTGTCCCTTACCTTTAGCCGCTACTGTATATTCAGATATTTATTTTCTTCTCATATTTTTTCAGTAAACTATGTCTATGCTTTTAAGTGAGACCAAAGCATAATATGTATACCATCAAAAAATTTAAACTTCTATTGTATCAGGGAAGAGTATAATGTGCCTAAACTTAGGGATGAATTCTAATATAATTAGTCCGAATGCACGCATAGCATTTAGAAGTAGCGTCGAATTTACCTTCGTTTGATTAAAATAATTCTCTTTTCTCATTTAGTGGCTAAAATTGATTCTGGCATTTTGTTTACTCGTCGTTGCATGTTCTATACATACAACGGCATTTGATATTTTGCGTTCACAAGATGAAAATTGCCTCTACAGACTTGAACCAAGAGGCTTTGATATAATTTCGTGATTTTAGAATAGGAATCTCAAACCTTTGAATACTGGATCATTCGCCATACTCAACTTGAAAATATTTTTGATCAAGAAAGAAGGTGAGATAAAGCTTTGGGCACGCTTCTTCATGTTTACGAACTTTCATATTTTTTCTTCTCAATCTTATTCTTCATCCGCTCGCACTAGCAACAGCATGTATGTGATTATAAGAAACACTTTCAGACATTGTTTAGCATCTTGCAGGATTCTGCGGTAAGCCATTTACTTCTGAGTCTGGTTGTCTCTCTTCTGCACTAATTTTTAACGAACGGGTGCATGTGGAAGAAGGCCCCTCTGTCTCAACCGTATCCTCCACAAATTCGTCATTCTCATTTCCCTTCATAGAAGTCTCGATACATGACCAGAATGTCATCTCGTACTTACGAGTATTTTGTGTCGCAGAGTTTCAATTGGCTTCCTGATGACGTGGAAAAATAGGACCCTACGCAAAATAAATCATACAGTTCATCTTCCTCAAAATAGTTCATTCTTGATAAAAACTACTCAAAGGCATTTTGTTCTTGCTCTAGAGTTGCGCTGTAAACTAAAGCGGGTTGATTTCTTTCTCGTTCGTGTTCCGTATGTGTTTTAGCGATAAATATAGGTTGAACGTAATATCTTTCACGTACTTAACAATGGAAAATTATATGACATGGTGATAAAATTATTGAGCCGCAAACTGTTGGTTGACATAAATGGTAAGCAAATTTATACCAGAGATAGTTCGAAGGGTTATTTGTAGATTAAGTTGGCAACCAAGGTAAGGAATAGAAGGCAATGAGCCTATGAGCTGCAATAAACTTGAAATGAGAATCGAAATTTTATGACAAAAATCCATCGGCAGATCTTGTACAGTACGAAAATTTGGCAGGCCTTATGAACATAAATAAATTCTTAAGTCCGTGTGCCCTTGTTTGAATAACGGCCTATGATTGACAATTTTAAAGTTATAGATTTAAGTTATAACTTTGTCTTTTGTATTTTGCAATTAGTTTATAGTCGTAATAACTATCAACATTTAAACGAACATGTAGACTTGTTTATTTTGAAACAGAATTTCAATATGCGCCGCTCAAATTTCGTTGATAAGAATTTTGCACACAGACCCGTTTGTGACGTGCAACTTGCCCGGACTTACAAGCAAGCGATTTTCTTTCTATGAATCGCAAACCATCCACTGCGTTAAATCGTCCTGTTATGAAAAGGAATCTCCCAACAAAATACTGTTATATGTTGACCGTCCTTCCCGATTATCATAGATAATGTATTCTACTAAAAATAATACTGACATCCAGCAGAGCACCTCGACATAATCAGGTGAGGCAACAACTTTTGATTCAAGGCTAGGACGGCTCAGGGCTGGCTGCTCAGGCGCCTTGAACGTTTTATTGAGCAGAGCGAACAATTTTCGATACGATAAAACAACACTATGAACCTCCAATCATAAGTGGAAGCAATTTATTTTATCAAGGACATAGTGACATTGAAACATGGGAATAATATTTACGATTTCGTTCTTGCAGGTATGAGGCCTCCTTCCCGTTCAATGTTCTTGTTGCTGCTAATTCTATCCCTCGCCACTGCCTTCCCTCACCACTGGACGACTACTTCAGTCAGTGAAAGTCGGCTCGGCTCAGATGGAGTTCGGCAGGTCAAGACCAAGTTCTTCCTCTCCGATGATAAATTACACAGGTTTCAAATGGCGGCTTCCTGCGCCTCGCTTGAATGGTGCAACACAGTGTGTGTCACAGGAGTGGGAGTAGTATGGTTTCTCAACTTAATCTCTGTTCCCTTGAATGTAGATCTTCGTGGTCCTCCGTTCATGCAATGCCTTAGCCTACGAAATCGACACAATTTTGTGACTGCGAAGTCTGGTATAACTGTGTACAGCTCAAGCAGACAATACTCAAGCACTCGCGCTATGAAGAATTTACTGGATGGTGTTAATGACTTTTCGATCGAAAACTGCGCCAAAACTGAGAAAGTTTCCAGACCGTATGTAGTTTTCGATCTTGGAACTACACGTGTAATTCGCAACGTCGCTATAATTGCGCAGTCAAATTCGCAGTATGCCGTAAATTTTCACGATATTGAAATCCGAGTCGGCTCAGTCGGGGCTAAGGGCGACTTCAAGAACTACACTCGGCTTGGATTTTATAAAGGACCTGCTCCCTATCCTAATTTCGAGTACCGTACGACCGCTTTAGCACCTCTGACTGGACAGTTCCTGTCCATCCAGATCACGTCGGGGGACAGTGACTTTCAAATATGTCACTTGGAAGTGTATGACTGATGTGACACATGCCTTGGCACTACTGAATCCTACTCAACCAACAGGGATGAAAGGATTGCGTGATGCCCTCTGAATACAACAACTGAGTGAAGCGCCTATGGTTTGGCTGCAACGGTGTCACCAAAAAGCGTACAGGAAAATTGCGTTATCTGCAAACTTCATCACTGGGGGTAAGCGATGCTCGCAATTAAAATTTTGATGTAAACGAATTTGATCAGTTAATGAGGCACCAAGTTCGTTCTCTTACACCTCTATTTTCTTCTTTCAATTTTTGTCCGAAATTAGCAAACCAATAAGGATGGATGTTTGACAGATTCTACAATGCATTTTTCTCTTTTAGATCAAATTAGGTGTTTCCTAACGTAGCGATCGATCTTTAATGTCATTGACAGCAACATAATTGACCATCAACCTTTTTACTAGAGCCCAGACGTCGCTGAGTGCAGCCCACCGCTTTAATTTACGAGCTCTCACTTTGAGCGCTCTAATTCACGAGGATTTCCTGAGACTACAAATTGTAATTCATGAATTTCTGCCCTGTCATACTAATTCTTGGTCTCAAATGGTATCAGATTTCTGGCAGACTTATAATTGACATCCGCTCATCATGAATTAGGGCGCTCGACTCCATATATCAATGCTCATAAAATATCGTGAAGTGAATGATGCGACCAATGTGCGCTGGGTTGGGACTTTAACATACAAAGCACTCGGAGAAAATCTAAACCCCTGTTTGCTTATAGATTCTGATTCAGCTTTAAACTCCATTATTTCACCGTTGTTTAAACGTTTGAATCAGAGTTTCACAATAGAGTAATTTCACAATTTTTCACTGAGGCGTGCAAGAAATGTGACTGACGATTGTATCAGAATGACTCACACGAGAGAGTAAGATCCCTAACTTATACGGTCTTCACAAATGTAGCGTAATCATTCATCGGGCCCCCGAAGCTTACAAAAATCTTGTAAGGTTTGTATCGCGTGAGAGCGAGCAATTTCCCCACGGTAGCAAATTAAACACATTCGAGTCAAAAATTTCCGAAAGAAGTTTGACATTCTTTAAACTATATTCTGCACAAAGAAAGTTCTCTAAATCTATTTCCTATTTGCAAAGGTGGTTCTTGGGACCTGTTGAGAAATTCCTTGAGTTTTTATTCATTATTTCCCTTCAATTGTCTCGAAACTTGACGACAGCGGCCTCGTGCGACTGCACGGGGTCGCATGCCTCCAGCTCGTACGTACATGAGTAATTGTGTTTCCATTCTTCTTTGTAAAGACCCACCGACAATTACGAAATTAAAATAACGATTTCAGCCATTCCTGGTGCAGAATACTATTCTATTGAAGCTCAATCTAAGCATTTACTTCTAGTGACGGAACAGTTAACTGATATTAACCGATATTTTCAACTACTGCGTGACAAGTTGGACTTATTCATATTTCTTCTTTCTAACAAGCAAGGGTTGTTCCTTGTTTCCAACAGGGAAATCGGTTGATGTGGCTCATTTTAGGCCGATATCTTCTTCTCCAATTACTGATAAAATATTAGAAAATATTTTCAGTAACCAGCGCATTGATTTTTTAAGGAATAATTCTCTACTCTCATACTCAATATGGCGCCAGGAATAAATTCGAATACAGCACTTGCAGCACTTGAGTAGTTGCGGATTTATTGTCATCGTTCTTTAAAAATATACACCATCTGCCTATTTCTTAGCATCCAAAAAGCTTTCGGCACCACGGCCCAGAAAACATTGATGGAGAAAATTGGAACATTATAGTTTACGAGGCAATGTTTATGATTTCATTCCTAGTTGACTATCAAATAGAAGTTAATTCGTTGAACTCGACTCAATGGGATCTTGTGTAAAACCCTGTGAAGTAGATATCCCATATGATTCGGTCTTGGAACCTCGTTGTTTATCCCTCTCGACAATGACTTTGTTGATGTTAATACTTGGCGAACTATTTAACTAGCGTACGACGCAGTACGTAAGGCTCATACTCAGACGAGGCCGCTTCAAAAATTAACGTTGCTATTGAAGGTTGAAGTGCGAGGTTGGAAATCAATGAGCTCATACAGCTCCTTAGATAAAACCAAGTTCATGCAACTTACATCTGCATTGCGGCATATAGATCCTGAATGGCTAGAGTAGCTTTTAACAGTCGATTATTTGAGTGGGTGAAGGAAATCAGGTATTCGGATATTATTATAGATGAATAGATTGCATTCTCAACTCAGATCTCTAATATATGTAATAAACTTAGCAAAACTTGTACTAAAATCCACTCCGCAACATGATTGTTATATAGTCCTGTATTAACTTGCGTTCAACTGTTTTGTTATCATTTTGTGGTTATTTTATATTTTGTATTAAAGAATCTTGGTTGCATTAGGCCATTTTTAGACTACAATTATTATATTTAGAAGCATGCATGAAGATCAAACGATGTTTTGGGTTAATAATTAACTTTTCGTTCTTAGGAACAAACTGAGTATCACAACCTGAATTTAATTGCAACTTCCACACGTAATTTCAAGGTTGTAGTCTTACTGTTCCCTATTACAAGTTTCATCGAGACTTCCTCTTTTTAATTTTTAGGCCATAACACGTTCCCTACGGATGACTGCATATACTTAATCTGTTCCATAAATGGCGCTGATTTTGAATTCGGCGACACTTTTGTGTTTTGAAGTTTGGCTTGTTCCTGTCATTTTTGTTCTTCCTTTTTACTCAACGTAATGGTCTTTGTTTGCTAATATAATTCATACATGAGAGTTTTCTATACCCACAAATAAAAAGAGTGTTGGTGCATAGGCAATGCATTATGCAACACTGGTAGGTTGGTACACCGGTGGCCCAATACGTAGGCAACGTGTTAATCTTATTGATTGAAAAACCGATTGTTACGTGCTTTGTATGTGACTGATTTCGGAAAAAAACAAATTTTCTTTCTTTTTCCTTCTTCTTTCTTATGATGCAAGACATTCTCACATCATTCAGTCCATTATGATTTCGTGACAGCAGCACCTTATGTTCAAACTAATAAAATCAAATTTTTGTTGAAAATTATTTTAAAAACAAAGCTTTGAATTAAACTGCATCATCGATCAATGCAGATGCATTCCGTCGATATGTTTAGAACATTGAAATTGCTACTTTTGAATATATCTTCATGTACTCCGTTCTGAGATGAACAGAATAAAATGACTGAAGTCTCGGGATCTTCCCTTGTTACTCTCCATAATATTCGACTGGGCACTATTTCAATAATAGAAATACTCCATTAAGCCCTTCTCATGTTCATCTTAAAACTTAAAAACCATTCAACATATATCAGAGCACTTACATTGTTATTTCTTTATCTGTACACTTGCACATTTTTTATCTGATAAGCGCAGACGCTGAATTTGACCGAATTTACAATGATTGTTAGTTATATTACACTTTTTAATATACAAAATAAGTTTTTAAAGTATGTAAATTTCCTACATAAATCGTTTTTGAGGCAATAGAGTAACTAGATTTTAGCGTCAACCAGGGTGCAAATAGCACGTTTTCGTACAAACACTGCATATGTAAGCGATTGTGTGAGCGGATCGTAACTAAGCAAATAAAATACTCGATGCATTTACGTCTAAAGTCCATTTGAGCGTTTAGTTTACTGTTTAACCGTTTCCTAGATTTTTATTTATTAGTTTCACGTATATTAACGTCACATGTTTCGTACAATTTTACTCCGATGAAACACGAGTTTTAAAACAAATGTTCTCACTCAACATGAAAGTATTAGTGTTGAGGAACAACTCAGGAGCGTTTTAGTTAAAGGGGCACGCAGAAGGAACACCTATTGGCAAATTTTTTTATGCAATTTGTCAGAAGAAATTTTGCTCCACGAGACGTTTAAATCATTTGATTGCATTGATTTTTGTGTTTCTGCAGAACGTGAAGATGAAATACCGAGTAAATATGACAGTATTCTCGACACCATACAATTTTTTCCCTTAATCGAGGCGTTAGGGGAGCTCGTGAGACTCGCTTTGGGGACTGTTTGTGAGAAGGAGCAACGCCTTGCTAAAGTAACCGCTCCGCATTGGCTTACGAGCTCTGAAAATGAAAACTTAAATACCAAGGGCGTGTCGCCCAGCGGTGGACCGACTGAGTTCGAGGGAGAACGATTGAAGACACTTTTAAGAAGAACGAACCAGAAAACTCTGATCAAATAGAAAATTGAAGTAGCAGATGCATAGATATAAAATAAAAATGTAGTGAAACGCCTTCACGCAATGGGAAAAGTTCAGAAACTCGGTGCTTGGGTGTCACATACTTCAATAATTGAGCCTAAACGACCAGAAACGTCCCTCCACCATGGCTGCTAGTTTACTCCTTGGATGGCGCTCACCACGAAATCACCATCACCACTTCACCAACAGCATTGATAACCTTGTGACCAGAACCTCAGTTGTCCCACAAACGCTGTGGCGAGCAGCGTCGCCTTTATCTCATTATCACGTGCAGTGGGAAAACAACGTCACCCTGCAGTGTCTACTGTCTCGGCATTTTGAACAAACGCAACAAGTAGCCGTGCGGGAAGGGTTTAGTTTTATACATTTGCCATCCCAATTTTACGAACTGGAAATGCACTGAACAATATTATCAGGAAATCTGAACAAACGATCGTGAGGTCTCTTTCAAATGTTATTAAACTCTTAAATGAATGCATACTTAAATTCCAAAAGCGAATAATAGTCGAACATTATCTCTACCTATTATACTGTATGCTGTGTAACTTCATATTATGTGTGGCTTCATACATGAATGGTTCAGTTTTCAAGAATTTCAATGAAGAAAAGATTTCGATCCGCCTTTTTAGCCTGTCACAGAAAACAATTTACCGTGAAAATGAAATATTTCTTCTGACCGAGAGACAGAGGTTAAAGAAGACGTAAATTGGAAAGAAATACTTTACCAAATAGTCCCTTTCTTAATTAGACGCCAGTTAAGCGCAGAATTTCTAGAGTTTTTCAGAGGATGTTTTCTAGATTACTCTTATGCAACGTAATTACCGTAAATGACCTTCGCTCTTCTTAGAAAAGATATCTGATTTACGAGTAATGATAACGCAAATTTCATTATGTAATTTTAATGCAACTCGTAATTCCCTGAGGGCTAAAAAAGTTAATCAAAGTTTGACATGCTATTCTTCACGTAAACGCTTACATTCCCCGACGATACGTTATGGTAAAGTTTCCTTCTCAAAGAATTATACTTGTATTTTGCACGGACGACACCAGAGATATATACGATAGGTAGAATATAAATGATTACTGGTAACTTATACTTTAATGGTAACATGCGAGGCGTACAATCCTCCTACTTAAACATATATGACCCAATATTGTAACTTCATTAATTACTCTAATTTGACCACAAAGACGATGTACAAACCATAACGAGAATACCATATTTCATTACTTGCCATCTCATAAAGGACGCAACTAAAGGTAAATGCAAGATTGCCTCATGCAAATTCTGCACGGGTTTGCCTAATTTGTGATTGGTTTATATTAACAAATGAATAGATCACTTGATATTATTTCTTGATATTTGTACATTTCGAAAATTTTCAAATGTAATGTATCCGTGTGGGAAAGTAGAAACCATTTCTAGTTTTATTAACTATCAATGAAAAAAACATTTTCTGTATTATCGCTAATGACTAAAGTTTTTAAATGGGAACTGATATCTCTACTGTAAAAACATAAAAGCTTTAAATGCAATGAAAAATTGAAGCTTATTACAGAAAATTTTTCGATACCGAATATTTTGATTCGGGTTTTCTGAAAGCAATAACTTTTCTCATTCACTGTATCTCTAATAAACATTTCATTTTTTTGTAAAGTTGTCCATTTTATCTTTAGGATCGGGCGATTAAAATAAAATAAAAGCAGCGAATGAATTGTAGGATAATTCAATCTTACTATTCGAAACAGCTCACATTTACGAATTAATTTTCACACATTCTTCTCGTGTTCTTAATAATGAAACGAAAGAGCCCAGTCCAGTTGACGTTTTTTATGATGGCTCCTAATATTTTCCTTTATTGGACTTCTCAAATGAACGTTTTTTCAACCATTTGAGCTGATCGCTTTGAATGGACTGGCGACCCCCGATCTCAAATCAGCATCAAATTGCCTGACCGGATTTGTGCATGATGTTAAAACTCCTTGCTCTCAGAAAACAAGTTTCCTCTTATTGAAATTCCAGACACAGTATGTCTTAACGTTAAGACTTCAAGTTTGACGAAGATGGCTCGCTTTCATGAAAAACGCGTTATCACTAAATCAAGAAAATGTAACGTCTACATAAAATTTCTCTTTGTTTGAGAATTATTTAATATATTAAAGTTACATCATAATGTTCACATCTTTAGTAATTGGTTGTTAAATTATTACATTTCGATGGCACAAAAAAATTGATTACGTAGGCTTTTTAAAATTTGAACAAATTGTAGTTATCCTTTGATTGGGCACCCAATCTTCTAATGCGTATTTCTTTTTTCAAATTCTCAAGCTTATTTTCAGCTGAACTAAAGTATTACTGTTCATAAAATTTATATATTATTGAAACCAAGAAAATTTATTACCATAACTGGATGTGAAAACATTCGTTTGGAAGACGATCTGATAGCTTAGCAAAATTACAATGTTCATTTCAACAGTCATGAGCGAAATGATAACCTAAATGGTATTTTATGGTCAAACTAAGGCGCCACGTCACTTTCTTCCTTTGGAGCAGTATCGGTCGGACTGTCTCCGCCACCGCCTCCACCGCCGGACGGTCCAACAGCTGCGATTATGATAATTACGATGATTATGATAACCACTAGCGCAATGATGAGCAGCATCTTCGTGTTTTTCCACCACATTTTGCGCTGCAGAGATCGAGACGTCCGTTGAAACTCGCTAGCATTCGCCTGTAAATAGCGAGGTAGTTATGTTTTTACTGTGTGAAACAAACAGCAGTGTCAGGTGATGTTACCTATTAAAATGTAATTGATCATCTTTTCTGATCAATATGGAAGGAACGTATTAACAAAAAACAACCATATACGTTCATGGCACAACTCAAAAGTAATAATTCATGCCCCATAACGTGCTTATCCATAAAAGTTTCTTTATCGATCAAGTGTTTTTCCAGCACTGTTTTGGTGTTTAACTCGACAACGATTGTTAACAGTCAAACCCGATCGCTTGTATGATTTCTGCGTGTGACATTCAACGAAGGATTACTCTAGTAGTAGATTTTACCCCCTCTCCCGTAAAAGAATTGTCGAAATGATGGTAAAGAGTATCTTAAGGAAGTGTTAATAATAAAATTAAAGAAAAAATGAATTGTGTCGTGGAGGACATCGGTTGAACTACAGGGTCAGTTTAGGAAGTAGCTAGACAACATTCAGGAAGTAAGCTCACTCAACTTGCAATGAGAAGAGTCTGACGCTTTGAACAAGGCCATTTGTGTTCATTGGGTGACGATACAGTTTCTAGCGAATCCCCTAGCCTGGTATTCCTCACCATAGGCTGCAACCTGGATGTCCTTCTGATCCTGCCCCACTACAGCTCCCACTACAGCTCCCACTACAGCTCCCACTACAGTTCCCTAGCAGTAGAAGTAAGGACGTCAGCGCTAAGTAACTCAGACTATCTCGCACCGAAAGAGAAGGGACCATTTGGTATATACTGTGGAGAACCGGGCATCTATGCACAAGGTGGGCTCCCACAAAGGACCGCCTCCTGATAGAAACAGCAAGTTAAGAAGGAAGAGAAAGAAAAGATAAAGAACAGTCAGCGAAGAAGGTATGAAAAGGGAAAGAAGTATAATGGGAACGGAAGATAAAAATCTCGAAAACCTAGCTATAGGTGAGGTAACCTATCAGTATCCTTATAGCATAGGATAGACAAACCTAGCTACCTAACCCTATCGCCTGTGGTCCATCCTACACCCATGAGAGGGGCTTCGTACAAGCAGGTAGCAAGAGATGTGTCATTTAACCATGGGGTTTGTTTTTTTCATAGATTTATCAACAGTCTACTGATCAACTGATTAAAGGTGATTAGTACCGCGGTCTTCATTTGAAAACCCAAAATCTAATCGTTCATAACAATGTCTGACACAGATACCGCAATTCTTATTTCCAATAAAAAGAACACTTGTTCAAGTTTAGAGTACACAGTAGTTTTCAAAATTAATTTCAAAAACTGCAGCAAACGTAAGTCAACGAATTTGAACCAGTGACTCAATAATGTTGTTAAGGGAATGTTAATCTAAAATTCTTTAATACCAATGAAAAAGAATCCTGTATCATTACTGGATATATCCTCCGAAACATTTAGGATACAACTATCCTAAACCACGCAAAGCAAAACAATTTCTGAGCCTTTATCGTCCTGAAAAAGAAGTTAGTAGTTCATCACTCACGCTCAAGTGTGTCGCTCTCTGGTCGAGATTCTCGAGGGTCTCTCCCCGAGCTATGATCCGCTGCACGTTCTCCCCCATGATGTTTTTCACGTCGTCCACCTGACGCTTGGTTCGCTCCAGGGCGTCATCGTCGTACCGGCTGGTAGACTTCTGCACGGCATCATCATACGTAAATGGTGCGGTACAAAAAAGCGGTTTGGCACACGTAAATTGAAATGTAACAAAGTTGATCGTATGCGCTGCTCCACCCGTGAATGGGTGTTTTTGTAATGATCGTAGAGAATGGGGAGAAAAACATACGAGATGAAGTTTAAAAGCACGAAGTAAAAGGAAGGGGGACATCTACGATGTTGACGGTGCACCTTACAGGTATAAATCAGAGAGCAGGAATCGAAGCTTGGACACCTGTCTCGAGGAAACTTGGGTGCACCGATCGCTCGTGCAGCCAGTCAGCTACCGAATCACCAGCGGTTACCGTCCTGCTGTACCACGATGCACTCTCAAGTAATTGCACGGACGCACTCCGCAGCCACCTTGGGCCTGACACTGGACCTATCTTTGGACGAGCTGCGTAGGAAACGGAAGTATTTGCGAGTGCGTAACACAGGTGCGTTGAGCTCTTCTGTGTCTTTGCATTAACAGGCCGGGTGCTCGCACTCATTTACCAATATCCTCATATACTGAAATCTTAGTCAATTTACCAGGAATTGAACTGTGACCAGAATTAAAAGTCATCTGAGTGAATGCCAGAAATAGGTCAATGATGGCTTAGACAGTTTAGTTTAGTATGTTATTGGTCCAATTTTTACCCAGCGTTGTAGAATCACCCGCAAAAATTATCTCCAAATCATTTGAGGTCAAGGTCCATGCCGTGGTCCAGACATTTTTCCCTGATGGAGAGTGCATCTTCCACAAGGACAGTATTTCAACACACGTTGCTCATGTGGTTTACAATTAGCAAGAAGAGCATAGTGCTAGTCTTACACGCAGACTGGACCCATAATTTTCAGATCTTGGTATAATTGAGCATTTGTTTTCAACCTTCAGCACCAAATTCTAGGTCGCTCTTCTCCACCTCCTCTGCGAGAGCTGGAACAGGTTTTGTAGCAGGGACCCAAGATTCCATTGCATGAAATCCAATATCCGAATGAGACCATTCCTAAACACATTAATGCTGTTCGTACAGCTACAAGAAAACCTACTCATGGTTGAATATTTATTGAAGCTAACTAGTGTTCATATTATTTGTCCTACCCATGTGCACAGAATAAATAGCTACTGATGCAAGCAGGAATCCTGTCATGTGCACCCCTGCAGGAGATCTCGACACTCACCTGAGGCTCCCCAAATGTGCCACTCCCTGTCGATGGATTAACGCCTCCTTCAACTGGTTGCATCATCTCGTTATGCTTAGCTTTCTTTAAGCTTTATATCAACTCTCACATTTAAATATTTTATTGGCTTCTTATGTGCTGCAACGAGTTAAATCTGAAATAAGTTTCACGCTTTGAACAACCCACAAGAAATGAAATCAAATGGCACAAAAACATTCATCAATGAAGTAAATTTCAAAGTAGTATTACTATTGACCCTAGTGACGCAGGCATGACTAGTTCTTTAATGACGAGGTACACAAAATTCATGTCTGCTCAAGGGTAATGAAGCCGTTTCGAAGAGTGTCAGAGATCAACCCAACCGCGAGTCACGTTTCTCCCCAGAATTTATAGAGTTCAAGAACCTTTGCGGAAAACACCCACCGAAAATGTCTACAAATTCATCCGTGTGCCATCATAAGATTGCTCGCATAAACAGTGTGTTCACATTATAGATTGCTGTGCTTGCATGCAAATGCTTGAACACATGGTACGGCGCTAGCTTATTGCTTGGAGACTAGAAACAAACATTTAGTCGTGAATCATTAATAAAAAAGGAAAAATCATGCTTAATTTCTTTACTGAACCAAAAAATTCAATAATAGAGAAAATTAGTGACACAGTAATTTCAGATTAATAATTCTTTGCAAGTTTACCGTTGACTTCTAAACCTAACTTCGTCGTACAATAATGGCTTAAAGGCTAGGTAACATTAGTGGCACATCATGCAAATTTTAAGTTTTGTATAATCTTGAAAATTAGGACAAAATGTTCAGTCCCCCAAAACGTTAGCACTGCGTCACTATTTTTGGACCAATAGATTGTCAACAGTTTCTTTAAGAATAGAGAGTAAAAATGTATCTGTCATTTATAGTTCAATACAAGATGGTAAAGAACAATTTTGTCGACTTTTGGGATACATACTTTTCAGTAATTTCACTGTAAAATTTGTGAAGCTTCCTATCCCAATAGGGACATAATGTGTTGGTAAGCTACGTACATAAAACAGCAGTTATACCAAAAATATTTACGCCTATTTCAGCTGAACTGCATTGATGCATGAGTCGACAGGAAAAGTAACAGTTACAGTAGCAAAATCAGAAGGCATTCCGTAATGGTACAAATTAACCCTTGCCTTGCCTAATGGCCTAAACAGAAATAAATGTAGGGAAATTGTACGCTTATTTTACGAACATTAGCTTTAAATTTCGACTTACGTTGCACGTACATTAGTTACTTGGTTCAAATTAGGCAACATGTTTAGGTTTGCTCCCTGTGAATGTGTTGATGTAAGCTGGAAACTAATTTGGTTCTTATAATAGGCAAGGAAATTTAATCGTATCTAGATGCCTTTGTATTCATGCAAAATTAGCCAACCTCGAGCAGAAAACATTACACTCTCAAAAATAATACTCGCCACAGCGCCATCAATGGTTATTGAGAGAAATTTTCCGTGACGGGAAAAATGAATCACCTGAACAAAATAAATAATAGACGGATATTTCGAATTTGAGTAAATTTCTAGAAGGCCTTATGAGGCAGGGAAAATAAGTTCAGTTGTCAAAAACACGGAAACATTTTTGTAGACATGAAATGAGCACGTACTGTGTGCGGACTTGGCTCTAACCCTGAACCCATTCAGTTCAAATTATATTAAAACACTGTTTATGTTCAAGTGATTGTTTTCTAGTTATAATTTTCCTCTTCTGTTCTATGAAGACCTCTGGTCCAGTTGGTCTATTGGCCCCAGAGTCTAGCTTCACTTGAGACTGAGTTGGGTTCGTCTAAAATTGGGAAACATTTGCGCTTCTCTTGTCATCATCCCGTGTACCTGGACTGCACCTGGCGGTCGTCTTCCTGCTGACAAATGCAGTGCCAGTGTGCCGTAGTTTTCCGATCTGGTTTCCTGTCCAAATTGCGGTCTAAATGGTCTTATTGATTTCTTCCAGAGGCAAGTTAGGCATTTTCTTGTACTTGGCAGCGATGAAGTTTGTGAATCGTTACCGAATTTGCAATTAGTTTAGCTGTTAACAATTTAGCATTCAATAATTTTACCGCTAGCGTTTTTCGCGTCGGCACTTTCATTAGTGAACGGAAATTTTTAATTTACAACAAATTTTTGGTTCTGCAACTTCCACCTTCCACGAGAGCTAGGTTGCGTTTGCGTTAATCAAGAGAATTATACAGAGAATTTCACCTCAATGAGAGGCCAGCAGTCTTTCAAAAAATATTTGTTTTTATTTCATCATATCATTTCGAGAGATGAGGCTGATTACAAATGTCTCCAATTTTCGAACGCGCTTGTGATATCTTCTGATATTGTGGAAAAGGTCTAACATTTCAGAAACATCACCGGAAGCCACTGCAATTCTTGCCACAAGATCTTCCTCTATTTCCACAGGCGTTGAACAAACAAGGCTTTTCATGTGTCCCCAAAAATCGCTGTGGGGGGTGGAAGCTTTGAACAATTTTTGTAGAGTAAATTTATGAATAAATTATTTGAAGGCCATTTCATGTTTAAATTTACTTCTGCCAAACATTAAACAGCTAATATCTCAAAACCAAAAATTTTTTCGTAAAGTTTCATGGATGCAAAAGTGCTTAGTTTTCCATACTCTGGTAGGTGTGGAATTTCGTCCTTCTTTTTTCCCAACACTCTGTATAACCTTGTTGAATATGCCCTAACACTTTGTATAACCTTGTTACAAATGCCCTAACACTTTGTATAACTTTGTTACGTATGATCACAATTAGTATCATTCAAGATTTCATATTTTCTTAAGTGAGTTAGCGATTTCATAATCGAATACTCTCTTAAAAAAATAAATGATGTTCATCTACAGGAGTAGCTTAATTGAGCTTTTTGGCCATAGCATTACGTTAAGTTTGAAGTCATTCATCTGTGAAATTTATTAATTGATTTTTCCCGAAACCTTGCATTTCTCGTTCACCACTCGTGTAGTTCAACGGCCTCTCCGATTTCATTCGCAAAGATTTTTTACATCCTGCAATGTAAACTCTAATTCATGATGTTAAAAAATACCGCTGTATAAAATAGAAACTCTCTTTTGGAATGTGTCAGGAAAGTTTTGCTATTACGAAATATTTAGTTTGGGTAGGGAGAAACTATTTAGAATTTCACACTTTTGATCATCGGAGAAAAGTTGTAATCTGCCTGGAAGAAATAGAAAATTCGAGTTAGCAGAGCAAAATTGATAATGGTTTTAGATAAAGCTTTAAATTGTTTCAGAAAATTGAGTATGAATTCTTTTTCAAGAGCAAAAAAACTTGAAGTTTAAGCCCCGAAGTTTTTTGATGTGCTGAGCCACTTGACAAACCACACACAGTCTCCTCACGCGATGAAGACCAACACTGAGCGCCTCGCCAGCTGAGGCCGATGATAATTACGTCTCTTTTGTTGAAAGAAGCAATCGCATACGTGAGGCTGATAAGATAAAGGATATCGGTTGAACTCTGTTAAAAGGGAGCGATAATGATAATTCTGTACCTCCTACCTTCACTAACGATGGCTGCTGAAAGATGCTGGAAGCTACAAAATTGTTGAACGAGTTTAAATTATCTTATGGGAACATAAAATTTTGTTTGGACCATGAGCGCAGCAACGACTAACGATCTGGGAAGGAACGATCGTTACATTGTGCACTCCCTCTCTTCATCATTGCGGTGTAGCATTTTCTCTTCATCATTGCGGTGCTGCACCCCCTCTCTTCATCATTGCAGTGCAGCATTCTCTCTTCATCATTGCGGAGCTGCACAAAAAGAGTAACATTCAAGGCTCGCAAAGTAGCAAACTAGGTGGCGCGTGTTACATGAGCTAGAGTTAAAGATTTTCAATTAAATAAATTTAAGAAATAAAGCGTTTGTTGATCGACAATATTTGGAAAAGATGTTACCTGCATCTACAAACGAATTTTGACTTCTGCTCAGAACTGTCATGGTTCTGACTTGCCTGAACTGCCCTTCCTGACGATCATATTGAAGTTTGTAATTTTACTGATGACGATGGTGCCTGGAACTATTGAAATACATCGCACAGCGCACTTGTTTCACAGCGACCGCTCTGAGAGAATTGAGTTTTGCTGGTTTCATCAGAGTTTGGACGCAGTCCTTTCACATTCTTCCAAACTGCTATATTTCATTGTCTTGTATTTTACATAAAAATCAACTTTATGGTAAGCTACTTTTCACTGTCTTCTGTCATGATCTATTTGGCTTTCAAAGTTTTTCTTGTGATTCATAAAATTTGATCAATATAAATTAAACTGAAATTGAATTGACTGTTAAATGAACTGACAAAACTCCATCAGCGAAATCGTTCGTCTGCTTGAGGGGTTAGAATAGCTCGGTTCTAAACATATTTTCAATTTAGCTTTCGCTGACTTTCTCAAGTATTTAATTTTCGAAACATTTTCTCTGCTTTCCGCTTGGAGCGACATTTGACGGACAATCTTCGCCTATTAGCAGATCGATGTAAACGAAAATATCTTGAGTAAGACAGCAAGCCAGTCCACCACTCTCTTCAGCAGCTCAGCAAGCCAGTCCACCACTCTCTCCAGTAGCTCAGCAAGCCAGAGTACCACTCTTTTCAGCAAGTCAGTCCACCACGCTCTTCAGTAGCTCAGCAAGCCAATCCATGCTCTTCAGTAGCTCAGCAAGCCACGGCCCAGTCTCAGGCTCGTGCCATAGGTGGGGTGCACCATGGGTTTTAGCAGAGGTGGGCAGCGCTACTTTGAAATGTAGCGGCCGCTA